>JBAIZL010000002.1:301607644-301687644 GCA_036971475.1 Prosapia bicincta | reverse complement strand
AATAAATTATCGGTTTTACATATTTAAATATATCAATCAAAATAAAATTTCACACAGTTGTACCCGACATAAATTTAATAAAATTATTTTACTCATGAAACCTAAATACTATTTTATATCAAAAAGGTATTTTTTTAAACAAATGTAACTAGATATAATAGTAAACTTTCTGTTAAAACGAAATCTAGTATTGATTAATCCATATTCTGCCCAACACTAGTTCAAACATAGTATAGCCTACAAATATTTTGGTAGGTTTCCGTACTAGGGATAGCAGCTGTGTGTACTTTTAATTACAATTTGCAATATTATAATTTTATCTTTATCTAATCTCCAGCACTTAAACTCTCTAGTGAAATGTTAGGAAAATTATTATATTACTGATAAAATCATTCTAAGGAAATCATGCAATATTTCGTAATAAACGAATTATTAATAAAGTGAAAGGCTACAAAATAACCTTTACCTTCTTTAACTTTAGCCTTAGCATTTATACGAAGGTAAAATAGTATCCTGTCAGTACTGATTAGAGAGCAGATATTGCAAATATTAACTTCAGAATGCTTTTAACTTTTGCCATAAATTGTCGCTTGTTCTACACTGTTAAAAATTCTAGCTTCATAAATCAACTTTTTAATACACATATTTTATCTCAGTTATGAAATTTACGAAATACAATGTATCAATATCTTTTTGTCTTTTTTTTAAATCCGCACATCAACTAATATATAAATACTGTGGAGATGTGGAATTAGTTTATATCTCATGCCTCTTTAGGACATGAATACTTATTTAGAAAGATATTGATATCCATCAGAAAAAGTTAGTAGTCATCACCATACATCTGCAAAAATATATAGTTCTTTCGTTCAGTATTATATACATACATACACACACATACATATAAATACACACACCCACGTATATATATCTTTAAACTAATAGGTTCGGACAAATATTATTTTATTTATTGCTATTGAGTGTAGCAACTGAACAAGGTTATATATTTACAAGGAAATAAACGATGATTTATTGAACAGAAAACAGTTTAAATAATTTTAAAGATATTTAAATACTAGTAATAGTTAAAATCTAATATATTGGAAAATTTTCTTTGACGGTATTTTGGAAGCAGTAAATGGAAGCTAGGCTAGATGAATCAATAAATTTAAATAGTTCTAAATAATTCTGTAGGCATAAATAGCTGAATGAGAGTGAAGTCACGTGATAACTAAACCAACGCGACATGGAAAAGTTAGCGGGTCTTGGGGGGTCAGATCCAGTTCGTCGAAGCAGATAGACGCTTTTCCATTATGTTGTTATATCCAGTCAATATGGACTAAATTGAAACATTTTGTGATTGATGTAACACCAGTGGAGTGGCAAAAAGAAGCCCAGACTACATGTTTAGGTTTCCATAGCAACCTTGGCGATTTAATAGTAATTGAATAATACCTAAACATAAAATGCCACGTTGCACGGAGTCTTACAGGACGCAGTTATAAATGTGTATTCCTAAAAGTAAATCTAAATCCAAAATAATGAACTTAGTAGATATTAAACAAATGAACCTTATTACAAGAAGAAAGAAGATGTTAAATAAAACACCAGGGCAAGGTGGAGTCAACAGGAATGTTTGGCAGGTTTTATAAACACGAATTTCTTTTAAATCAAATACTTTATTAAGAAAATAATAATAATTAAAAATATAATTTTATAAAATATTAAAAGCAGACGAGAGAGATATTTCTGTTGTGATAATAAAGGTATTTTTGTAAATGTTCAAAATTGGTTGTTCATACAATCGTTTGCTCAATGATGAAAATTACATAATAATGTCAGACTTCAAATTCAAATGTGGCTTTAACAAACAAATAAATATGAACAACAATTTCGATAATAATTATGGTAATAGTATATGTATAGATAGATAATTAGTTGTGTAAAATCCAAAATAAATAATATTTGTAAAACTATGAAATAATGAATTCAGGGATCTGAATCAAAATAGGTTGGACTAGTAAAGTTGTAATACTTGAGTGTACATTCATCAGCTTTAATATAATTAGCAGATTATAAACATAAAAAGGAAATGTGCGAATAAATAAGGGAATGAATAGGGGAATAAATAAAAAAGTAATGAAATTTATTTGCATAATAACCACATAATAACTATAAATCCAAGTCAATAATTATTGTATTTAACTAAAGAAACCTGTACATTGAAATAGGTTAAGAGTTAGTTATAAAATTGGTTAAACATAGTAATGCTATTTTTCAACTAGCAATGTTTTTTTCTTTTCTATAATTAAGCTTGACTAGTGTATAACCCTAAAATGATATTTAAGTCAGAGTGTCTCTCAAAGAATCCGCGACTCCGACAAAGCCTATAGCGCTTAAAGGAGCACTTACGGTTTCTTTATAAATCCAGTGATTTGTTCTCCGGAGATATAATTTCTCGTGACACAGGAGTCGGTCAAGAAGAGCTGGAAGTAGAGAATGAAATCGCTATTTTCCTACGGAAGAGGTGTGGAGTACTATCATTTAACTTGAGAGAATGATGTGCTGGCAGGAGGTAAAATGGTTGATAGGTTCCTTAGTAGAAAGTAAGGAGTAGGTTGAGAGGGTGAACCTAGCTAAGAAATAGATAAGTTCAGAAGCAAAGTGTTATAAACACTTACATATTGTATGACTATATTATTACTACAATAATATATATATATATATATATATATATATATATATATATATATATATATATAATATGGTGATATGTTTTCTTGTAATATAGTTAATAAATTAAAAATATTTCAAAAACAAGAATACTTTAATTGAATATATTTATTCAAAGCTTTTCGCCGATAAAATAGTACCAGCATCTTCAGGAAAATAATTATCTAATAAAATATAACTTAAAAATTATCTAATTTTAATAGATAATTATTTTCCTGAAGATGATGGTAGTATTTTATCGGCGAAAAGCTTTGAATAAATATATTCATTAAAAGTAATCTTGTTTTTGAAATATTTTTAATTTAATAATTTTATATATATATATATATATAATTATTAAATTAAAAATATTTCAAAAACAAGATTACTTTTAATGAATATATATATATATATATATATATATATATAAATATCGCAATATGTATTCTTGTGTATTAATAAAGAACTAAGTCAAAATACAAATGCAAGAATTATAATTGAATTTACAATTATAAATTCAATTATAATTCTTGTATTTGTATTTTGACTTAGTTCTTTATATATATACTTTTAATACAAAAGTGAAAAAGGTCGTCAAAGTTTAAAATCATTTATATATATTTTAATTTTTAATGTACTCGTTTTTTTAAATATTTTGTAAATTTATAAAGCATATTATCGCATTTAACACTCATATTATATTATAACCATAGTTATGTTATAACCCTAGTTATAACCATGGTCATATTATAACTGTTTTAAATGACGGAGCGTTGACCTTTCTAGTAAGTTATGAAGGAGCGTTATGTAAGTTATCTAGTACTCAAGGAAAGGCATACCCTTCAAACTCCTCCCCGCAATACTGACTTGTTGTTGCCTTGAATGCTACAAGTTACACTTTGAATCAATCTGGGCGCTGGTACAATACATTTAATTTATTAGGAGCTAACGGATGCTAAATTTGGCACATTTATGTCATAAATGTTTAAATATTTTCCTCTAAACTATAATTATATTCGTTTAATGTAACTCTTATTTCAATTATATGAAATATAACGATGTCAGGAAGTTAATACATAACAACAACATGAGGTATTGTTAAGTATTTTGAATAATAATTCGTACTAAATATTGTGTTATAATTTCTTCTCCTTCTAAAATTAGGTTGTACAACTAAATGTCTAAAAATATTGTCGTACAGTTTGACCTCATAGTTTAATATTATTTAAGATTTCTTGCTATGAAAGAAATAAATAGACAGTAAAATAACAATTTTCCTTCTTTATTACACTTCTACATATTTTATTTCGTTATTCGAACTATAAATAATATTTAGTAATAAATCGTAAGTAAGACAAACCCCAACTTTAAACAAGAAACATGTATGAACAGGAAGGAATCTCAGTTTTAACAATTTGACTAAATAAAATCATAATATATTCTTTTAACATAAATCATAATGTTAAGTATAAATCTTGAATAGACGTGAAACGTATCTTATTTCCTCATACTCTTTAACGAACACCTGTCATTTCCTTACACTTTGAAGATAGTATTAATAAAATCTAACAAATAATAAATTGTCAGCGCTCCACGCACTGCAATTCAAATGAGTGATCCCTTCTCAATGGGAGAACTAAGAGTAAAGCTTCTAGTTATAAGTGTAGTTCTCTATTGGGTTCTAATAACTGTGTAAACCTAGTGTGTTTGAAAGTGCCATATGTAACAGTTAGTTTATAGACTGTAAACTTCAAGGAACTTCATAAACCTAAATATCTTAGTTTCGAAACATTGAACAAATTAAACTTAGAAATGAAATTAGGACTAGGAGTTTGTAAAGTTAATATAAAACTGTAAAGTTTTGGTTATAGCAGAATAAAAGTTCATTTTATGTATATATATATATGTATATATATATATATATATTATAAAATAATAAAGTGTATATTTTTAAACATAAAAAATGATAAATTACTAGTATTTTCTTACCTTAATCATCGAATGAAAGATAGACATAAACAAAAGAAAAACAATAACTATCGATAAACGTTTGCTTACACACATTTATTAATAGCTAGAGTAAAAAATGTAGTTATATATGCTCATTAGAACTTAGATATTATAATATAAAGTTAAAAACTACAAACAATAGAGCAAAATTTAAACTAATCGACAGCGTCATTCATTTTAGGTGATTAGCGTAGTTGACGATGTCGCTAATGTTAGTGATAGGAGTATACTAACATGATTATCTCGACATTAGAATACATTAATAATAGAGCATCCATACAATAAAGTAACATTTCGTTCATTCAATAACTATTCAGTAAAGCCAAATAACAAAGCTGTCTTAAGCAATAACACAACAACCAACTCTTTAAGCAACCTAACTTCTTTTGTATCGATGCCTAACTATATATTATATAACATGGTTTTTGCAATTATATAATTGTCGGTCAAAGATATAATTGCTTTTAAAAATATATATTATTAAAATAAATTACAATTCAAAATATTAATATTTATCGCTAAAACAACTATAAAAATTAGTTAAAATTATAATTGTACAAGAAAAAAAACAATAATTCATACAAAACGTTTATATACAATAACAGACAAAATGGTATAGTGATGAAAGAATAAAATAATTGGTTGTCGTGAACTACAAGGCCGTTCCTTGATAACTGCACTAAAGGGAATTGTTAGAAATGTGATTATTCAAATTATTTTAACAAAGTTCTAAAGAATAATATTATTTTTTTGTTTAAAAATTATTTTTTAAAAATTTTCTTTTAACCAAGTGTCTAACGTTCAAGATACGTTACATACATTTATCAATCTTTAGTAAGATAAATTAAATTATCTTATGTCTAAATATTAAATGAAGATATCTAGTAAGCTGTTTTAGTATTGAAATAGATTGCAATTCTGTAGAATGATGTTCAGCGGCCACAGATCCATCATGGTAATTGATTGGTAAGTTTGCATTGCTAGTGACAAGGTAAACGCACTGTCACCGTTGTGACAAGTTAAACTGAAATACAAACAGAGGTAGTGAATTCAGTGAAATCCTCTGATAATGATTTCGGTAGTAATATTTTTCGTAGTAGATTAATTTTCTTGTACATAATACGCTTATATTTATTTAGGTGATTTTTTAAAAATAATTGAAATAACCTCATCAAACAGTTTGTTCAGTTAAACTAATGATTTCAGGAAAACTTTACTTACGTAAAAACTTAAAAAAATAAAAAGTATTTGAAAATTTGAAAAATAAAAGCTTAAAAATGAAACAGTAATAACAGTAAAAAAACATACAAGTAGAACTTTTTTTTTTAAATTGACTAGAAATACTTTACTGTTGATCCATGCGATAAGAAATATTGCAATCCACTGAAGTACTTCCAGAACTGCAAATATTCGTTTTTGCATAAAAAAATAAACGAAACGATATTGTAAACCATAAAGAAAAAAAACCGTTTAATAATGATTCAATCCAATTAAAAAGTTTTATAATTGACAGTTACAAAAAAGGCTCGAATTTTAAATAAAATAATAAACTCAGTATGTACCAGCCTCCAACTTTTTACAAAACGTAGGTTAGATGAATGGTAAAAGAACAAAAAAAAAACCTCAGACGTTGTTCATTCCTCACTGAGTATCATTATTCACTGACGCTTCATACAAATTTCACCATACTGTAAAACCATTTGACAAAAGATGTTTTCAGGTTTTAGATAAAAAAAAGATATCATTTCCAAGATGTTCAATTTCCCCTTTCCATTCAATGCGTTATACTCTTTCTCTTTCAACTCATTCTACACTTGAGTTTAGTTTCCTTGTGATAACTTCCTCGAGCCTTACGCTAGATTTGTTGGAATATGCCTTGTAACTAATAATGTGGACATTACTAACACTTAGTGCAATTGTTTTTACTATAACGTCGTCTTCACTCATTCCCCCGTATTCACATTTAAAGTTATTAGTTCGAGTTTCAAGTGAGAATTTAACCTGGCCTAGCAGGACATTGTTATCACTCGCTAGGGCTTGTGTGCTTTTGACCAACCTGATTATAGAGACTTCCACATTTCATATAACTTTTTATATACTATAAATTTTTCGACAGAAAACTTTTTCTTGATTATCACCAGAAACCAAAAATACGTATCACTGGACGTTGTTAAATTATTGTTTGATCTTATATGTTTAAAATGGAAATTATTTTGCTAAATGCACTTTAAAGTCATAAAGAAAACTATTTAATTAAGATAGCTCTTTGTTGTTCCCAGTGATACCAATATAAAAGCCTAAAATTACCAAACGCCTCTTACAACCTGTTTCGCTACTATATCGATTTGTCTCAGAAATTATTGTATGACATCCTACTTTTTTAAACATATTATTGGATAATACTAGCAACATTTTAAAAGAAGTTTTAATTTACTATCACAGTAACAATTTTCAAATCCATAGGTGAAACAAAAACATTGTATTTTACTGTTGTAAAGTTTCCAGTATTGTAAGATATAATTATGTAATTAAAATATTTGTAATAATTGATTCCATCTTCACGTGTGCTACTAGGTTTTAACTTCAACAAAAAACACGTTACAATATTATACTCGCCTATAGTAGCATTTCCGTGTTTAAGATTGTTGAGGACAGGCGCTTTGGTAGATATGTCCCATTATCAACTCAGACCGTAACTCCTAGCTACTTAGTTAACTCATAGTGTTATCTATAAGTGTTTCTAAATAAAATATTTTATATATTTCAGTATATTATTGCATATTTTTAACCGTTCATGATGATAAATAACTTTTGTTATTGCGCTTTCATACTTGTGCTACTAAAGTTATTCAGAATAATATAAAACTAATAACTGTAGAGTGATATATTATTGCTAGTTGGGAGAGGGAGTTAAAACGTTCCCTTGAAGGAGTCGAACCATTTATTTCTATTAAATATTGATGCACGGTTAATAAATATAGCCGGCCCTTTAAAGTTCAGTGCTGTTACTCTCGAGGTAAATTAATCTCAACTGGAAAGCATGAAATGGTTACAAGTAGCGTGTACTTCGATTGAATAATGAACTAAGGAATCAACTTTTGAACACCGTAATTCTTCAGAATTTTTAATAATAGAATAAAGTACGTTTGAGTATATTTATTGCCTGCCTTTAATTTCAAATATTTTCCTTTGTTGACGCGTATTGGAATAACTCCATTATAAAAACTTAAATAGTATAGAGTACTATTTAACTTTTAGGAATTAAACTAATCCAAAACGCGTCAACAAAGAAAACTATTTTAAAGTTAGATAAGGCAGAAAAATGTAATCAATTGTATTCTTAAAGCAAATATTAATAACAGAAAAGAAAATGAGTATACTAAAAATATCAATGGTGTAGAACCTTTGATACATTATAATAAACTTGTAAGTTGAAATTATTAAGTTAAAATAAAATAGGAAGCATATTATTAGTGACGAAGGATGCTATTTTATAATCGGTCTTTAGAAGTATACATTTTATTTATTTAACAAGTTCAGTGTTAAAGAAGTTTGGAAGAGGATTCAATACGTTTAATAACATACAATACGCAAATAATTTCAAGCTTTGGAAGACGTGAGGTAGACTTCTAAGGTTTTGTCTCTTTTTCATGTGATAAATTAAAAAAGATGGGAAAAATTAACGACATTAAACTAGTTGCGCTAAGAAAACCTAAATTTGCGTTCTATTTTAATGCGAATGCAGTAAAGGCAACTAATCAGACAACATTCAGGGAAGAAAAGTCTCCAGAATATTTTAAAACCTACTTGTAATCTTTGTTGTATACTTCACGCAAAACATTACATCATTTCTTTGTTTAGAGTACTTACCCTGTTTAGCATTTAAATTTACCTTGTAATTCATTTCAGTGTATAAAGTCGACGCCATCCCAAACATCATTAAAACTTAGACTAATAACAATTTAAGCTTTAATATTACACATAACGCCACCGTTTCCTTCCCCTTTACAAACATTGAGAAACAACTGAAATTTAAATTTTATAAATTATACCTTACATATCCACATTTATTAAAACAGTAGTTTATTGTTTTAATATATCTCTTTCCTTATATTCTATAGCTAAAGATTACTGTAGATTGTCCCAAAAAAATATTGTTTGTTTTCTTTCTAACAAAATAAAACAATACTGGAGAGGATTCAACATAGTCACATTTAAACTGATTTTATCCACATCAGACTATGATACAATAAAATTATTCACCATAAATATGCATAGTTTTTTAAACTTTAATGTTCAACTGTACATAATAAACTACTGTGGGATTGGATTCTTTACTTGATTTCAACAGAGAGTTGAATTTATAATATTATTTTTCGACTTATTCTATAAAATCAGTTGCATAATTTCACTGAAAGGAATCGCTATTGAACAAAATGATCGATTTATATCCCCCTAGTCGCAATGCAAATACCTATCCATAGATTTAACCCAAATATTCAATACAATTGGAATATTTATTGTTGTTTTTTATAAATAAAACCATTCCTAACCAATTCTGAGCAAAAAAGTGTCTTTAAGAGAAAATTCGTTGTGGCCCCGAGATAGCAGTTTTACTGCTTAGCCGGTATCGTTTTTGCTAACTGGTTTTACTGTACCAGAAATATAAATACAAGTCTACAAAATAAAAACAAAGGTTGGATATAACCCTAAAACTTACCCAATTGTACATATTCTATTGTACAAACTTTGCACAAGCAAAATTATTTGTCATTTTCTCGAAATTTTTACATTCTTTATTGATTTCTTATATAATAGGAATAATTGACTAAAGTCAAGTATTTGTACCTTAGGTGTTTCAAATTAAAAACATTGAAAATTTAACTATTTACACCTCCTTGTGCAATTACTTGTCTAATTATATGTTTTAAAAACAAGGGCATTTAGCATATTTCACTATTGTGGTATAAACGAAATGAATTTTTCCTTGTTATTCCATTAATAAATTTAGGATATCACTATAAAATAGGAATAAAATTATGAAATTGCTTTAATGTACTTAGCGCATGTGGTTACAGAAGGGTTTTCATTTTTGTTGCCGTTACGCAAGTGTGTTTTACACAATGGGTATTGTAATAAGGGAAAATAGTTACACTGTAAAAATTCTAATAATTCCTTTATTGTATTCAAATGATTTTTAGCTCCTAATTAAAAATGATTGGCTACATTATTTTTTTAAATACTTTATAACTTATAGATATATTGTTATAATATGACTCCAACTTGGGTAAATCGAAACTATCTAAGTTGGACATCACGAAATAAATTTGGGGTCATCTAAGAATGTTAAATAGTGAACATAAAATATAAGTGGTAGACATTTTGCTTCACGTTTCACAAAATCTCCTATCATCGTTTATACTGCATCGCATGAACGCGACCCATGTACGCGAGGCATGCTGGCTACTTGGTATCACTAATGCTACAAATCCAACACATAGTTGAAATTGGTTTTAACTTATATGAGTCTTTCTAACGGTGTATCTACACATAAATATTTAGTTTCTGTTTTTAAATTCGGTGTATACCTTATACTAAAATGTTGAAACAAATTTGTCATTTTCATTTATTAGCTATTAGTTCAGCTACAAAGCTCACGAGGATATTATTTCTAGTCTCGCTAGAGACTAATATTTATGTAACATACATCTTCATCTCAGGGCCTCATTAGTATTTTTCCTTCATGATAAAATCTTCCTTTCCAGTCTGATGGCTGAGGCTATGATGTTGAGCTACAAGGCTCACGAGGCCAATATTGCTGGTCTCACGCAGCCCTAATGATGATGCATTATACATCATCGTCAGACTTCCTCTTTAGTATGTATTTCTCATGATAAGAATTTCCTGCCCAGTCTGATGGCTGAGGCTAGCATGTTCAGCTACAAGGCTCCCAAGGCCATTATTGCTGGTCTCACGCAGCACTAATGATGATGCATTATACATCATCGTCAGACTTCCTCTTTAGTATGTATTTCTCATGATAAGAATTTCCTGCCCAGTCTGATGGCTGAGGCTAGCATGTTCAGCTACAAGGCTCCCAAGGCCATTATTGCTGGTCTCACGCAGCCCTAATGATGATGCATTATACATCATCGTCACACTTCCTCTTTAGTATGTATTCCTCATGATAAGAATTTCCTGCCCAGTCTGATCGCTGAGGCTAGCATGTTCATCTACAAGGCTCACGAGGCCATTATTGCTGGCCTCACGCGGCTCTAATGATGATGCATTATACATCATCGTCACACTTCCTCTTTAGTATGTATTTCTCATGATAAGAATTTCCAGCCCAGTCTGATGTCTGAGGCTAGCATGTTCAGCTACAAGGCTCCCAAGGCAGGTCTCACACAGCACTAATAATGAGGTGTTATATCTCCTCGTCTCTCTTCCTCTTTAGTATGTATTCCTCATGAAAAAAGTTCCTGTCTTGTCTGATGGCTGATGCTACAAGGCTCACGCTACATGTTCAGCTACAAAGCTCACGATATCATTGTATCTGGTCTCTCGCAGCACTAACGATGTTGCAATATACATCCTCGTCTCACCCCCTCATTAATATTTATTCGTCATGATAAAAAGTTCCTTTACAGTGAAAAAGCTGATGCAAACATGTTGGGGACAACTTTTCACCATTTTTCACTTCAACATCTAGCCTTCCGGCTACCCTTTGTTCACCGTCTTGTTGTATCGAGTTTTATGCTTACAGGAACTGTCGTGCTTTTCGGGCCTTGTTGCAATTCTTATTTTGTATTTGTCCTTATTTACTATTTATTTTGAAATCTTGTAGATTGTTGTATTTTACTCTCCTAATAAGTACTTCCGTTTTTATTATATTTTTTATAGTTACTTGAAACTTTAATTATTTTCCTATGTAGCGTTTACAAGCTACAAGTATCTTTTAGTTCTAATTTTTTATTTCATTACTGATTTTATCATTCACTGTCACAAATTTATTATCTAATTATATTGTTGCTTTTTGAAATCAAATATCTGTTCTCTCTACTCTACCTCTTATTTTTTATTTTACTTTTTATTTAATATTATAAAAGGTTTCTTAATGAATTTTATGAAATTTAAAAAAACTTCAATGTCTTTACTTTACAATGCCAAGTTGTCCTTTGTAGCAAACGCGCACACGCGCACGGACATGAAGAAACCCCTCTCCCCCTCACATAAACACACACACACACACACACACACACACACACACACACACACACACACACACACACACACACACACACACACACACACACACACACACACACACACACACACATACACACACACACACACACACACACACACACACACACACACACACACACACACACACACACATATATATATATATATATATATATATATATATTAAATATGGTGTTATTTTTTCTTGTAATATAGTTAATAAATTTAAAATATTTCAAAAGCAAGAATACCCTTAATACATTTATTATTCAATGTTTTTCGCCGATAAAGGCACCAAACTATTTATAAGGTCATTGATGTTATAGAAAAAATTACACAAAGTGCAATACTTATAAACATATGGTTGTTTGTAGTACGTATGTCTTAATTTTTGAAAAAAAATATTTTGTTACATAGTTATTTTCCTGAAGATGCTGGTACTGTTTTAGCGGCGAAAAGCTTTGAATAATATATGTATTAAAAATATTCTTGTTTTTGAAATATTTTTAATTTATTAATTATATATATATATATATATATATATATATATATATATATATATATATAATTAGTCAGCGTTCAAATTTTTCACCTGCTGATATTCTTAAATTTCTGTCAGTAGATCACGCAGCAGGAAGAAAGCCTTTTAGAGGTGGAAAGACAGCAATCCTTACATCATCTCCTTATAAAAATCAGCTACTTGCTCAGCAAAATCAAGAACAGAAAACTGGTAATAAAAGAAAAGTGCAACCAGAAAAACAGGCAACGGAAACAAAGATCACGATTTGGAATAGGGAAGCTCGTCAAAAAGAACTTTATTCCCTGTCACAAAAATTAATGAATCAAGTAGCGAAGATGAAGAAGACAATGATGCCGCTTGTCTTTATTGTGACGAATTATATTCCAAGTCGGTATCTAATGAGGATTGGATTCAGTGTATGAACTGCAAAAACTGGGCTCATGAACAATGCAGTGGCACTGACAAAAACCACAACACATTTGTTTGTGATTTTTGTGGCTAAAATGTTTATTAGTTTGATTAATTTTTATATTTTTATTATTATTATTATTTTATTTCAATTATAATCTTATAAGCACAACTCCCTGTCATAACTAAGTTTTTATTGTAGCCTAAATTAGGTAAATTTTTAAATGTTAATATTTTTCTGGTTTTAATATGAAGTATCAATTAATTCAATGCCTGTTTATATTAAATTTTATTTCTTAAGGTGTGTTATGTAATGTAAAATAAACAGTATTGCTATAAATGTTCAGAAAAAATCAGTTCAAAATAAATAATCAACATTTTCACATGGAGTTAAATGAGTACCCGGTTTTATCCAACCGGTTGGACAAAACAGGGTGATTTACCATTTTGCAAATAATATTTTTTTTGAGAAAAGTATAATTTAAAATCAAGTAAAAATGATTTTATTCTATTTAAAACATCATTAGTTAACTTTCTGCATCATAAATTTTAACTCAATTTTTATATTTAGTCCTCTAGATGCATTTAAATTCTACGTACCCTGTTTTGTCCAACATTCCCCTATATATATACATATATATATATATATATATATATATATATATATATATACATATTTTTAAATAAATAAAACCTCTAAACCACAAATAACATTTATTTAAACCTACGGTTTATTTAAACCTTAGGTTTAAATAAATGTTATTTGTGGTTTAGAGGTTTTATATATTTAAAAATAAACATTACGCCACAGTTGCTTCATACAGTTATATATATACATTATACGTGTTTTTGATATATGAACATAAATATAAATACTGAACATAATTATCGCTACGGTCGAAAGTGTACATTCAAAATAAATAAATTTTGCATAACATTTCTAGTCTCAATTCTCTAATTGGATTTCGTGAAGAAAAATGTTTTACAGGAAAGGCTTAAAAGGAGAGAGAGATATGTGTCAAGTCAAGACAAAGAAGTCTGTAAATAATGGAAAAGACAAAACGTAGTTTATATGGGGATTGTTTTGTTCTTAATTGAGACTTGTAAAGTCCAGAAAGGGATTATTCCTGTCGTGCATTTTGGATGCCTGCAACGTTTGTTTCCTTATCGTATGTATATGTATATATATATAACTGTTTATTGTAGTATATATTGAGTATTATAAAATTTATAAAATGTTTAAAAGAAAACAAAAAGCATCATTTCTACGAGTTTTTTATCTTTTATTTCACTCAGATATAAATTACACATGGGTAATTTCGTATATTTATTTGGTTAGAAAATCAATTAAAGTCTTAGTTAAAGTTTTAGGTGTAAGTTGTAGTTATAGCACTTACAAAGATTTAGAATTAGAAATTTATTTTTAAAACAATTTTATTATTATTACAAAACAATAATAATATCTTGAAACCAGAAGCCTTTGATATTAACTTTGTATTAGACTAAACGAGTCCAGTATTTAATATCGGAAATCTATGATTGGCTTCTGGTTTGACTCAAACTTTCAACAGTTTCTGTCTGATAATTTTATTTAGAACAATAAGGATTGTGATATTTCCTACACAATTGTAAAATACGCACACTAATTTGTTTTTCATGACAGTTTTTTTTCCATTACAGTAAATATGTTCCTATAACTACACGTTACGACAAAATGACGTTTATTATTCGGAAAGCGTTCTTTCTGTAGAGTCTGTGTAAAATATAAGTTATAAAATGAATTATCTAACTTAATATTTGTACCTTCTTCATCAATTCTTAAATAAAAAATATTAAAATTTAAAAAACTATATTTTATACCCTATATTTTTATAGTCGTTATTGGTATTTGACCATGCATAATGCACTTGTTTTAGTAAAATATATACATTTCAAATAAATGTAGATTTATAACAACATTCTTTTGAACATACCGCAATGTTTAAATGTCTATACTCAACGTTTTACTGCGTCATTATTCATATCACTTAGTGTTGTAGAATTGCATTTAATTAAAACAAACTATGCAATTAGTTTACCTACCTAACTTGAATTTATTAAACAAGAATGTCAATAAATATTTGGTTCAATTTAGTAAATCTTTTACTGGCAGTCATTCAAAAACTCTGATTTAAAATGTTAGTATATGTTGTTGAAACTGAGTATGAAAGATGAAGCATGCTGCGTACTGAGCTACAAGGCTCAAGCGGTCATTATTGCTAGTCTTACGCCGCACAAGTGATGATTGAATATATATTCTTATCTCACTACCTCATTAATACCTATTTACCAAGATAAAAGTTGCTTTTCAGTCTGAATGCTAAGGCCAGCATGTTGAGCTACAAGGATCACGTGGTCATTGCTATTTAAACGCCGCACAAGTGATGATTGAATATATATTCTCATCTCACCCTCTCATTAGTATCTATTTGTCAAGATACAAATTTACTTTTCAGTCTGAAAGCTAAAGCCAGCATATTGAGCTACAAAGTTCACGAGGCTATTATTGCTAGTATCGCGAGGGACTAATGATGATGTAATATACAATTTCATCTCAGGGCCTCATTAGTATTTTTTCCTCAGGATAAAATCTTCCTTTCCAGTCTGAAAGCTAAGACAAGCATGTTGAGTTACAAAGCTCACGAGGCTATTATTGATAGTATCGCGAGAGTCTAATAATATACATCCTCATCATAGGGGCTCATTAGTATTTTTCCTCAGGTTAAAATCTTCCTTTCCCGTCTGAAAGCTAAGGCCAGCATGTAGAGCTACAAAGCTCACGAGGTTATTATTACTAGTCTTACGCGGCACTAATGATGATATATAATATATATATATATATATATATATATATATATATATATATATATATATTCTTCTGTCACTCACTCTTTAGGATCAATCACTATGATTACAAAAACGTCCTTTTTTCAGTATGAAAGCTGAGTTCAGCATGTAGACTTACAAGACACACGCGGGCAGTATCTCTGGTCTCACGCAGCACTAATAATGATGTAATATACCTCCTCGTCTCACTCTCTCCTCAGTATATATTCCTCATGATAAAAACTTCCTGCCCAGTCTAATGGCTATTATTGCTAGTATCGCGAGGGACTAATGATGGTGAAATATACAATTTCATCTCAGGGCCTCATTAGTATTTTTTCCTCAGGATAAAATTTTCCTTTCCAGTCTGAATGCTAAGACAAGCATGTTCAGCTACAAAGCTCACGAGGCCATTGCAGCTGGTCTCACGCAGCACTAATGATGTTGCAATATACATCCTTGTCTCACCTCCCCCTATTCATTCTTCATGATAAAGATTTCCTATTCAGTGTTGAGCTATAAGGCTCATGAGGCTATTATTGCTTTTATCACTTGACACTAACGATGATATATATATTCTTCTGTTACTCACTCATTAGTATCAATCTCTCGCGTAAAAAATGTACTTTCCAGCGCGAATCCTGAGGCCAGCATGTTCAGCTACAAGAATCAGGTGTCCATTAAGCTGATCCCACACGGCACTAATGGTGACGCATTTTAAACCCTCGTGCTATATCAGCCTCATTACAGTTTTTTTCTCATGATAACATTTTTCATTCCAGTCTGAAAGCTGAGGCCAGCACGTTTAGCTACAAGGATCATAAGGTCATTATTACTGGTATTTCGCGTCAATAGTGATTAAGTAATATACATTTTTTTTGTCACTCACTTATTATTATTCAACCCTCATGATAAAAACTTCCTTTCCAGCGTGAAGTCAGTATGTCGAGCTGCAAAACTTACGCGGTCGTTATTCCTTGGCTCATGCAGCAGTACATGATGATTCAATATACATCGTATACTACAGAATATCAATCTGTGTCACCTTGTCCCAAGTGTGTTTAAATAACTTTAGTGATAAAACCTTTTTATAGCCCTCTACACATTTTTTTTGGAAAGCCAGTACCACACTGAAAAAATGGGGTTATCAGATGGATCAAGAGAGACGTTGCATATGGTTATATGTTTGACTACAATATCCGCAGATTTGTTTCAAATTCATCTCAAAAACTTTCTTCCTACGTTGTTTATAGATTTTTCTGTCTTAAGGAATAGATAGTATTTTTCTATGCGTTAAATACACTCATCTATTGTTTAAATTGGTAACTGGGTTGGAAAATTAGGTTTAATTTATTAATTAGACCTAACGTGGGAATAATATAAGCCTATAATTTGTAAGGCTATAAATGGTTTATAAAACTGATTTTCAGACTGTTTAATAAATCATGAAATATAGCCCCACACTTGTTGATTCTTCCCAAATAATCAGTAAAATTCCGTTATAATTATTTTTTTCAAATGAGGACTGTTTGTATGGTTCACTCAAGATTGAAGGAAAATTAGATATAAACATGGAACTTACTGTGACCGTCTAACTACAAAGGATCATACTCTAGTTTTTATCGACACTTACCTGGAAACCGTCTACTCTGGTGAAATTTGACATACTTTGGTCTGACCCAAGTCAGAACTGTAACACTACTTGCCCATCCTGCCAGAGATGCAGTAACTGGACTTCAAACATAAAACATCAAACTTCCTGGCCCTTTATTACCCCTTTAGGTTATTGTAACCTATGGACTAATTTCTTTGAAAGCAACACTGCTTATTGACCACTGGTTGGATTTATTTAAGGAGATTATAGTATTAAAAGAAAATGAACGATAAATATCAAACTTATGAAAATGTTGTTTTTATTTCATGAACCTATTTACTTTATATACAAACATTTAATTATTGTTGAAATTTTGTCAACAATTATGTTCATAATTATTTATAAAAACGTGCACTCTTTCAAAAAATGACTAAGGTTTTCTGCTATATTTTAAAGTAGATAACCAATATAAGCGCACTTATTTTTATAAAAGATTTATATACACAAAACTTGTAATATATATATATATATATATATATATATATATATATATATATATATATATATATATATATATATCACTGTAATGCTACAATTTAATTAAAGAAGTTCTTCTAAATAAATTATATTTTAAAAATGTTATAATTATTTTACGCTAAAAATTCAAATAGAATTGAATTGTTGTTCCTCTACGTTTTCCCAACATTAATTCAAACATATTACACAAAAGTTTTGATAAGGTTCAAGTTCTGGGGATAAAAGCTGTGTTTGCTCATAATGAACTACCTAACATTATAATTTTCTCCTTAACTAATCTTTAGCGCTAAACCTCTACAGCGAAATGTAAACATTATTTTAGTTGCGAGGAAAACATTCTAAAGAAACCAAATGTAAAACTCCGTAACGAATAAGGTTTTATACCAAATCAATCTACAGAATTTTATCCACCTCTGAGCTCTCGCGCTTAGTATTAATTAAGTTTTGTAATTATACTTTATAAATAAAGTGCAAAAATTCAGTAAATCCAAAATTATCTTTTTACTAACTTTAACTTTATCATCTATATGTCGGTAAAAATAAAAATCTATCTTTACTATATTGGAGAGGAGATATTGTTAACTTTTTTCTCAGGCAGCTTTCAACTTTGGTCGTAAATTGTTGCTTATTTCACATTGGTCAATTTTCTAACAAATTATTTTCTTAATATACATATGTTTTCCCACTGTTATGAAATATATGAAAAAATATCTATACATCATTTAAAAAAAAATTGTTTCGAAATCGAACTACAACTAATGTATAAATACTGAGAAATTTGAAATTAGTTTATTTTTCATGTTTATTTAGAACATGAATTTTTATTTAGAAACATATTTATATACAACACTAAAATATTAACCGACTACAGGAAATATTCAAACAATATATAATACTTTTGTTCGGTTTCAAATAAACATAAATATTTTTTTAAGAAAATTATTTCGGAAAACGTTACACTTTACTTGTTAACTTGTTCCTATTAAGTAAGGGTTTACACAATGGGGCACAGATAATTTTAGAAGTAAATAAACGAGAATTAATTAAGTAGAATGCATAGTTTAAATATTTTAAAAATAATTAAAACAGTGATAATTAGCACATAACGTATTGGAAAGTATTTAATAATATAAATCGTAAACAATAAATTAAAGCTTGATTATTCATTAATTAATTGTCTCGGTACGAATAGAACAGAAAGAAAAATCTTTTTCACAGTCGCTGTAACTCTCAGATGTAATTTGAGTCGCTGTAACTCTCTGTAATTCTGAGATTATTATTATTTCTTTTTAATAATAATAATAATAAAACACTAACGTTACAAAATTACGATATCTAATAGAGAGACAAAAGAAAGTTTGAGCAAACTACAATTAATGAATAACCAGACCTGTTATTCTACTGACATTCCAATAAGTCAATTCTTTCCTCTAATAGAAATCCTAACAATAATATTACAGGGATAACAAGGTTACAAAATGACAATATCTAATAGAGAGACAAATGAAAGTTTGAGCAAACTACAATTAATGAATAACGAGACTTGTTATTCTACTGACATTCCGATAAGTCAATTCTTTCCTCTAGTAGAATTCCTGATAATAATATTACAGGGATAACAAGGTTACAAAACGAAACAATATCCGTTTCTCCTCTATGTAGTTTTCATAAAACACGCGTGCAGCCTATGGAAACTGTAAAAATATGTCCTAACACCATATTCATAGGAATAAGAATTTTTGTCAAATTAAAGTTTAGTAAAATATTTATTGTGGAGTAGGAAGTTGTGTAACGGCTCCCTTCTTCGCGAAGTGATACAGTGACGACACAATTGTTGTGGGTTTTAGGAATCCAATCTTTGGTAAATAAGCAGATTGCCCACCCCCAATGGCATGTGTATAAAAAAATCAAAACATGTCCTGAATTTTAATTTATTTAACCTTAAAAAATTAAATTTATGTATTTAGGTTATTTAACCTATGAAGTAACCGGTCAGGATTGATTTGTTTGTAATTTTATACATTTAATCATTACGAATTGTTGTAAAAAATTAAAACCAAATCTATTCTGACTTTACAAGTATATTTTAATATAGGTATATAGTAATGTATTAATTTATAATCGAATATATCCTAACTAGAGACATCATTGGTATATTTGAATATAGGTATGCAAAAACCATAAAGATTAGGCCAGACCGTTTCTCAAATATCTACACGCGTAAAGTATGAATAGAGATAGCGTGGCGTCACTGTATGACTCCTCGAAGCAGGCAGCCGTCGCAGAACTTACTACACAGCATTAAATTTTACATCCAACTTTAATTTGATAACTTTTAAGTGTAAAAAAAAAAGTTTTATGGATATGGTCATAGCACATGATTTAGAACAATTTTGTACTTTTATCTCAGGCGGTACCCAATGTGTATTTTAACTAAAGTATTCAATTAGGATAGATTTGGTTGTAATTTTATAAATTTAACCAAACAAATCTACCCATTTAGAATAGAGATTACATGAAGTCACCAGGAAAAATTGTATTACTCTGCGGAGGTAGATGTCTAATTAGGTGAAGTTATATAAAATTACAACAAACTTTATCCTAACTGGACACTTTGTTGGTGTATTTTAATGTAGGTATATAATAATGTATAAAATTAAAACCAAATCTATCCTAACTGGAGACTTACAGGTTTATTTAGATATACGTGTAGGTAGGACCGCGCACCGTTAATACGCAGACATACCACTCTACACTGAATTTTTACCCAACTTTAATTTGATAAAAAACAGCCTTTGGTGTTGGAAACAAATTCCTGTGTAACTAACCAAGCTACAGTTAGAAATCTTTTATTTCTGTTTTAATTTATTACTGCGATCCTACTCTTCTTAAAAAATATTAACTACAGTATTTCATCTCAAATTATTACTTGAATAATTTAATACAGAATAGTTTGAGCAGCCTTATTATAACAATAGGTATTGTTAGAGGCTGTCTATGTAAGTTATCTGGTATTCAAGGAAGGAAATGCCCTGTAACTCCTCCCCGGATATCTGCCTTAGCTGCTACTGCCTTGATGTTGCAAAGTTACAACCTGGGAGCTGGCACAGTAAGTTGAATTTATTATAAACTAACGGACGCTAAATTGGACACATTTATGGCATACATTTCTAAATATTTTTATCTAAATATAATTTTTATTCGTTTAATGTTATTCTTATTTCGATAATATGAAGTATAACAATAGCGAAAATGTAATACTTAACAATGACTAGAAGAGGATTTTAGGTATTATGATTCAAAATTCTTACTAAACATTTAGTTATAATGTTTTTTCATTTAAAATATTAGGTTGTAAGAAATAATGTCTAAAATTTACACGGAACAATGTGATCAAGTTGTTTATTATTATTAAAGATTTTTTGGTATGAACGAAATAAACAGAAATTTAATTTAACCATTTTCCAATATTATTGTATTCTACTTCTTCCTATTTTAATTCAATGTGCAAACTATTCATAATATTTAGTAATAAACCACAAGGAAAATATATTTAAAACAACTTTAAACAATAAAGATATTTGAACAAGAAGGAATCTCAGTGTTACCATTCAGATTATTTTTTTTTTAAAACGTTACATTCTTTAAAATAAACCATATTGTTTAGTTTCAATTTTAAAAAGATGTAAAGCAACAATTTATTACCAAAAATCATCAAGTGACACTTAATCTTCAACTGAGACCTGTCAAGAGAGTAGCAATGAAATCGAACAACTTGTTTCAAATAAAATCGCTTTCCATGGACTTCCATTTAAATGAATGATAGTTTCTCAATGGAGAACTAAGAGTTAAGCTTCTAGATATAAGTGTAGTTTTCTATTATGTTGTAATAATTGAGTAAATCTAGTGTGTTGGAAAGTGCCTTATGTAAAAGTTAGTCTATACACTATAATTTCCAAGGAACTGCTTTAGAAACGTTATACTCATTTAAACATTGAAATGAAACTAAGACTAGGACTAGACTAAGACTGGAAGGCAAACCTAAAACGATAAAGTTTTATTTATAGTAGAATACAAGTTCATTTTATTAAAGATAATTGGTTTAACTACCTTTATAGTTCGATAGTTTGAAGGTGAGGGTCATTAAAATACAAGCGTAAACGCTTGTCCTACAATGAACAAAATGTCATTCAAAAAATTATTATTTTAATAATTTCTAACCCATAGTAACCTTTATTAACTAATTATTTTTCAGACCCCTTATAATAGCTGTTTTCCAATTATATTCTTAAGCTTTGATATCAAGAGTATTGATCGTGTGTAGATTCAATAATACAAAAATATAATCATGAAATTTGAGAAGTAAAATTTTATAAGACAATCTTTTTATTTGTGACTTTTACCGTCACTGATATATCATCTACACTATATCAAATTCGTAAACAATATATTCAACTTACTCGTACTTGCAACGAATACTTTAATTGAATAAACGTTACTACTAATTTTATTTAAATATAATGTTTCAATGGATTTTTAATATAAATTTCTTTCTTTAAACAGTTATAAGGTGTTAAAAAATCACACCTTATATATATATATATATATATATATATATATATATATATATATATATATATATATATAATGATAAATTAAAAACATATATATAATTTCAAAAACAAGAATACTTCTAATATATATTTATTCAAAGCTTTTCGCCGATAAAACAGTACCAGCATCTTCAGGAAAATAATTATCTAAATTATGTTAGATAATAAATTATGTTAGATAATTATTTTCCTGAGGATGCTGGTACTGTTTTATCGGCGAAAATTTTTGCATAAATATAAATTAGAAGTTTTCTTGTTTTTGAAATATTTTTAATTTATTAACTATATTACAAGAAAACATATCACCATATTATATATATATATATATATATATATATATATATATATATATATATATCGCAATATGTATTCTTGTTTATTAATAAAGAACTAAGTCAAAATATAAATACAAGAATTATAATTGAATTTACAATTCAAAGCTTTTCGTTGGCTAACAGTACCAAAATCATCAGGAATATTAAACCTTTAATAATAAACCTTTAAACCGTTTAATATTCCTGATGATGTTGGTACTGTTAGCCAACGAAAAGCTTTGAATTGTAAATTGAATTATAATTCTTGTATTTGTATTTTGACTTAGTTCTATATATATATATATATATATATATATATATATATATATATATATATATATATATATATAGAACTATTCGTTGAGCTTTTATTTTATTTACATATACAAATCTTTTATTTCTTTTCTTTCTTTTAAAAACTTGTTTACCTCATTATAAATTCAACCCTTTGGTTAAATTTGAATCGTTAATTTTTTTAAAAGACTTTTGCGTTTTTCAGGATTATAAACGGAACTGACTTCAGACCTTATAAATGCAATGTTTTTGTTTAAAATTATCCTAATGTTTGATATCAACACAAGTATTATACAGACATTTCAAGCGTTTGATATGTGCTTAGCTAATAAAAAATACTGAAAGTAGAATACGAACTGTTCAGAAAAAATTCATGAGCCTTCTGAACTAAATTTTTTACACTGAATTTATCAGAATTATTAGTAAAATATTACTTGACCTCTTTTATATATATAAAAGAGTATATATATATATATATATATATAAACAATTTCGACTGTCTGAAATTGTTACTAATATATATATTAGTAACAATTTCAGACAGTTGAAAGTGTTCTTTTTCAAACGAAAATGATAAGTTACTAATACTGCCTTACTTAATCATCCAATTAAAGATAGACAAAAACCAAAGAAATAGGATTACTATTGATAAACGGTGTTTGTTAAAACAGAAATATTTATAGCTAGAGTAAAAAATGTAGTTATATGTTTTTAATTAAGGCTTGGATAGAATAATTTACAAAGTTAAATGGTAAAAAACCTAAACCAAACTTGATTTACCCCGAGTCACTAATTACAGGTTTTTAGGGTAGCTGATGATGTAGTTATCATTAGTGGAAGGCGTATAGTAACTTTTTTAACTCAACATCACATTAAAATAATGATAGAGCATTTCTGGAATAAATTATTATTAACAAAATAGATAATTTATTCAATAAGGGTAAACAACAAATACCAAGTCTTTAAACAACTCTATAACATTAATTTTACAAATATGCAATTGCATTTTCAATATATATATATATATATATATATATATATATATATATATAAATATATATATATTGCAAATTCAATTATAATTCTTGTATTTGTATTTTGACTTATTTCTTTATTAATACACAAGAATACATATTACGATATATATATATAATATTATGTTAAATTACTTAACTAAAACAAACTATATATATATATTTATATATATATATATATATAGGCCTATATATATATATATATATCACTAAAAAGTATCTATATACAAAAATAATGAATACTATAGTTAGTACAAGAACAAAATAGAAAACGTAGCGCAATATAAAATAGAAGATACAATAAAATAATGATTAAAGTAAAATAATATATCTTTATCTAAAAGGCCCTCCTTGGTAACTGTGCTAAAGCGAATTGTTTGAAAAGTGATTATCAAAATTATTGTAACACATTTCTAAGCAAAAACGTAATACTTATTTAATTACTTAAAGATGATTAATTAAGATTCACAGAACGTATTTGACTACAAAATTCAAGAATTATTACTTTGTTATTAAAATTATGTTTTTAAAGGTTTCTTTCAATCCAGTGTCAAACGTTCAAAATACGTAAGTTAAATCAACTTTTACCTAAATAAAAAAACGCAGAAATCTAATAACGTGTTTAGTAAGTTGATTGGACAGCTATCGCATGATATTCAGCTGTCACATGCGCACAGATCCAACCTGATAATTGATTGATAAATTTACTTTGGTACTGACAAAGTAAACGTACTGTCACCATTGTCAGAAGTTAAACAATATAATAAAGAGAGATAGGGAATTTATTGTTGATCCCAGCTATACTAACATATAGCCTTAAAATTACCAAACGCCATCTACAACACGTTTCGTTTATTACATCAATTTTTATAGGAAATTATTCTAAGGTCATCCTACAATTGGTAACATATTAGGGGACAATAGTAACGTTTTAAAAGAAGTTTTAAAAGTTTTTTAACTTACTACCATAGTTACCAATTTTCAAATCCATTAATGAATTAAAATAATATATTACTTGTTTCCAAATTTTATTTATTTCAGTTGTAATTTTGAATTTCCAGAAACGTCCATGTTAATAAATACATCTTTCATTCCTGACCTAGTTTTGAAATTCATTGCTCTTTTTTACTTGTGCTATATAAATTATTCAGAATAATACGAAATTAATAAATGGAGCGTAATATATTATTGCTACTTGGGTGAAGGAGTAAAAAAGTAACTTTGAAGAAATCACACCATTTATTTCTATTAAATATTGATGAATATTTAATAAATATAGCCAGCATTTAGAGTTTAGCGCTACTTCTCTCGGGGTAAGTTAATCTCATCTGAGAAAGCATGGAATAGTTACGAGTAGCCAATACTTCAGTCGAATAATAAACCAGGGAAAGAACTTGTGAGCAACGTATTTCGTCATCTGTTTTAATAATGAAATAGAATATACTAGAATAACTCCATTCTTAAAACATAAAAAGCAGAGATTATTTGACTTTTAGGAATTTAATTATTCCAAAACGTGTTAACGCATTAGGTAACGCATTAGAATGTACTGAAATTATTTCTAGCACAAATATTCCAAACAGAAGGAAATTTGAGTATAGGCTACTTAGGATAACAATGGAATAGAACATTTGATACTTTATAGCAAACTTGTAAGTTGAATTTAGTAAATTAAAAGAAAATAGGAAGCATATAATGAGTTACCAAGGATGCTATTTTATAATCAGCTTTTCAGAAGTATAGTTTAATGAATTTAACAAGTTCAGTTTTAGTAATATGAATGGGAATAATTTGAAACACTCGTTTTATTGAAGAGCCAAACAATTTTTAAGCTTTAGTAGATGTGAAGAAGATGTCTAATGTTTGGTCTATTGTTTATGCTATACTTTCAGAAACATAAAGAAAAAAATGAGCTTGCACTAGCTGCGCTAAGAAAATCTATGTTTTTGTTCTATTTAAATGTCTTTCCAGTAATGTCAACTATTCCGAAAACACTCCGCGAAATTAAATAAAGACTCAATAATATTTTAACACTTGGTATTATCTTATGATTTATTGTGCACTTTCAGAAAGACATTAACTTGTTTTTCGTTTAAATAACTTCCCCTGTTTAGCATAAAAATATACCTTGTTACTCATTTCAGTAAAAATAGTCTACGCCTTCAAAACCGTCGTTACAACCGATAATAATAACAACATCTTGTGCTCTAATATTTTTAATAAAACATTCTCTTATTATTTTAATAGACCTTATTGCTAACATTATGTAGCTAGCAATTACTGTAGGTGTAACAAACATTATATAGTTTTTTGTTTTTAACAACACACTAATTTCATTAAAAATACTGGAAAGTAATTGATTTCAAAAGAGTGACTTTTAAACCGATTCTATCCATATCAGACTATTAAACAGGGCTTACATTTATTCACAATAAACATGCATGGTTTGTTCTGGACCACCATGTACCAATGTACATAATAAACTACTATGGAATAGCATTCTTTTCTTGGTTTCAATGTTGTGGTAAACTTAAAATGTTAGGTAATTTCACTGAAAGAAACCTCGATGGAACAAACTATCGATTTATATATCCTTCTAGTCTCAAGGAAAATAAAATCTTTATTTAGAAGGTTTAACCCACGTACTGTAAAACGATATCCATGCACACCTAATGTACATTAAAATGTGAATAACTTTCATGCATTCTATGAAACAAATCCTTATTAATGTATTATAATCGATAGAATGTTTAATAACTTTGGAGGAATGATCGTATCTTATTTAATGTTTGGGCACGCCTTTAAAAACGGTATGCATTTATTTCATAGTTTTAAGTGCCCAAATACCTTATTACCCAGTAAAATAAAATTTAAAAAATTCTCTTATCGAGTTTGTAATGGATTTTATAACGAATTCAAATTAAAGGTTTTTTGACTCTTAGATTGCTTAATATTGTTCTAATATTCTAGATACCCGGTATCGATCCTCAATAAACGAACTCACAAAACAATCTAAACACATGAGTAAGAGTGTCTTTGTGGACACGGTTTAGTGAATAGTGGCTTTAAAATATAGAATATAAGAAGTGCTTAGGATGCTTACAAAGGAAGAGTTATTCACAGCACCCAATCAGTGATGAAATATATCAGCTAAGTGAATCGTTTCTATATATAAGTAATGATACATTTATGCGAAAAAACAACGCAAAAATAAAGGTCTACTTTCCCTTATGAAGCCAAATTGATTTGTCGTGTCTCTGGATAAGCTATTGGCAAAACAATACAAACCGAGCTGCTGGAAATTTTGTACAGTTCAATTTAAAAACCTTCATCCTTAAACCGTCCAGAACCGGCCTTCATCCATCCTTTATTTAACAGAATCAATAACTTTCTTTATAATATCATAAATTATTACTGACTGTCATGATTATTCTCGCTTTCACTGCTCTACACTTTGCACACGCGTCCTAAATAATTTTGTCTTTCCATGGTCTTTATTTCCTTTCCATTTTTAAAATACAAATTCTGCCCTATATTTTATTTTAACGAATCATTATGTCTTTCAAATCCTACCGCAAGTACATCTTAGCAGACTATCCTCCCTTTTCTCCATTTATTCTAAACACAACTAACGTAGAATTAGGCTAGGGCAGTAATTTCAATGCAACTTCAGTAACACAAAAGTTACCATCAATACCTCAGTAACTGAGTTGTGTTAGTTATGTCGGTACTTTCATCCAACAAAAAGAACAAAATTTAAAATTGCTTATCTTTGACTCCAGTTGTGAGACTAACTGCTTATCAATGACCTCAATTCTAATCAGTTGTTACTTAGAGTTCCTTTTTGCTTCCGTTCTTCGGCCATAGTTTCATAAGTGGAATTGTTTTGTTTTGTCATGAAGTGTCGTAAGAGGTTCAATTCTTTACACACGGCAGCAGTTTCTTTGCAAATGAGGCCCACAGGTTTATCCCTAACAGCCTTGAAAAGTATTTCGAAGTCAATTCATCTTTAAAAAGACGGCATTCTGAATTAACTCAATTTTTATTACTTGCCATTTTAACGATCGAAAATATAAACAATTACTAACAACCAAGTAGAACTATAAAAATTGAACCCAGACACACAAGCGCAAAGGTGAACATAACTTTCTGACTGTTCGAACTATTGAGCTTGAAAACAGTTCCTGGTAGCGCCCTATTCGTCCCAAACTTGGGCGAACAACTCGCATTTTACCCCACATCACCATGCTACTGATATACATAAATTTACAACACAACGCCTGCGCAAGGTTACGTGCAAACTTAGTTAATAGATACGATAATACTGTACCTAGAACGAAATGAGAAAGAAACCACTATTATATTGTAGCTATGCAGAAAATAGATTTTGTACTTTGTGAACTCAGGTGCGTAGCTAGCGAGTTTTTGGTCTACTTCGCGTCGAAAAGGATCTGTCTAATATTTGAAAGTTTAACCGTCAATACTTTAAAATTGAGTAAAGTGTCTAGCAATTATGGTCCTATATTCATGTTAGGTGTTTCAGTTAACGATGGTTGATGGTCAGAGGGTTGTAACGTATCTGCAACATGGTCAGCTATATCCCCGAGTTGGTTAAAAACCTTTGTAACGTGAGAATTGCTCGCATTATCTGTAGGATTCAACTGAAGAACATCGATTGATAAGCACTGTCTAGAAATGGAGTGCCGTCTTAACTGCGGAGGGACCTTAAGTACTGTGAAGGCTTACGGTCGCCGATATCCTCAAATTCCAAGAGTCGCTTGATTTTTTTCTCGTGGGAAACGTCGAACTAGTAACAAGCGCGAACTTTAATTTTGTGTGCTACGTGTCTTTGTCGTCTTTCATAACCACATCTCGGATTTCTTGAGCTTATTTTTCAAAAAAAAAAAAAAAAATATTATGATGCTAACTTGTTCACTTTTCGTCACTATGTTTGCTGCCGCACAAGGTAGTGCACTATACTAAACCACAATCCCGGGTCGCTCTCTATAATGGCAGTATATATTTTACGATCGCCTTGAAAGTCGTTGTTGGACATTTTTAATATCTAGAAATAACCGACTGTTTCCTTATTACACTCACGCACTGATAGCCACGTCGGGGTCACCATTTTGGGAACTCTACTAACGATACACTATTTTTCAGTCTTAAATTATCTTTATTTATTTTAAAAATAGAAGGGCTTGGCACGGACACCAGAAACGTTTACTTTTTTGCCGGGTTTACTTACGCGTCAACACTTCGAAACCATATTAGGGAAATGTCTGGTATATCCTATCACATACGTTTGCCCAAACTATCAAGGCCTTGAAAAACTGCTCTATTATTTTCACTTGCGTAACCCCTTTTTCAGCACACGTGCAAAATCAAACTATCTGCTTACATTCTAATTTTAATGGGGTCGTTACAGTCCTATGTGTAATTATTATTTGTATAGTTTACTCGGAACGACAACGCTGGAAGGGCTGACTACCCTGATGGGCTGCGGGCCGTACTTTGCAAATCACTGATATAAACAATCCTTCAATTTCAGAGGACACAAAGTGATTTTAAAAGAAAATTTTTATGACTCCAAGATAGCAGTTTTTACTGCTTAGCCGTCAGCGGCTTTTCTAACTGGTTTAATTTTTCGAGGAATAGAAACAACTCTACATAATAACGAAGGGTTGTACATAGCACAGTGAATTACCTAATTGTACAGACTTTATCGTAGAGCTTTTTAGATGCAATTATGTATTCAATGCCTTAGAAATAAACAATACAACAACAACCATAAGAAAGTGGAAGACAAAAAAACAAATTGTAGAAATATTTAAGAAGATGTAACTCATATCTTATAGAAACCATTGCGTTATACAGAGCTGTTTGGTAATAATAGTTTCGGAGGACCAATAATTATTATAATTATATAAACTAATAGATTGTACTTACGTGCACCATGGAATACGCACTTATCACACTCGCGTATTAAATAAGCGATTTCTGGCCAGAAAACTTGTTCGTACTCCACGCACTGATAACAATAGGTTTAAACATTAATAAAATATTACATTTACGGGTGCTAGTACCTAAGGTACGGAGATTGGAAAGTATAATAATTATTAGAACGTAGTGGTGTATCGAACTACACTCCGGAAAGGTCTAATTTGCTCTGCCGGTCCAAACGGCAGAAACCTTATCGCGGGTGAGCTTGTCTGACTTTGGCGGCGAGTTTAAAATAAAGGAAATGAGTCTATATTAAGTTTAAATACGGAACATACCGGGGGCCTTGAATCCTTCTAGAATTCAAAGAGAACTAACACAAATATAATATGTTGAGAGTTTATCAAAAATAAAAAAAGTTCATAAAAGAAAATAAAAATATCCTTTTTTACAAAAATTGAGCACCCTATGGCGCAAGTTCATTATGAGCGTAGAGGTAGAGGGAAAACCTTGTGAGCAGGTCTTGTCAAGGTTCCCTCCTTTGTCTTCAAATGAACCACTCTTACTACACCATCCTTTCCTGGAGAAACACTACTTATCCTAGCCAAAGGGCATGCGAGAGGTGGTGCAGGTTGCTGGACTAACACGAGGTCGCCGACGCGTAGGTTGACAGTTGGCACGTTCCACATCCCCCGTTGCTGAAGAGTATGGATATATTCTAGATGCCATCTCTTCCAAATACGCTGGTGAAAGGCCTTGATTAGCTGCCAGTGCTTGAGTCGGTTGGCAGGAACGTTGAAAAGATCCTCTCCTGGAACTGAAACCAATGAAGATCCTATTAAGAAGTGACCCGGGGTGAGTGCATTGAGGTCTGAGGCGTCGTTTGACAGAGGTGTGAGAGGTCTCGAATTCAAAATAGCCTCTACTTGAGTTGTGAGAGTGGAAAATTCACATAGAGTTAAAATATGTTCACCGATGACACGTCGGAGGTGATGTTTTGCACTCTTGATTGCTGCTTCCCAAAGACCACCTTGATGAGGAGCTGCAGGCGGGTTGAAATGAAAGTTGATAGATGATGATGATAGAAAGCTGAAGAGATGATGAGATTTTGTAAAGCATTATTCGCTCCAACGAAATTCGTTCCACAGTCAGAATAAATATTTGTGCAAAGACCGCGTCTAGACACATATCGGGTGAGAGCGGCAATAAACTCATCTGTCGACAGGTCCGATACTACTTCAATGTGTACAGCCTTTGTCACAAGGCAAACAAAGATACAAATATATGCTTTTGTCAAGCGAATCGAGCGCAAATTGTGCATTTTTATGTTAAAAGGACCTCCGTAGTCAATTCCGGTGTTGAGAAACGGACGAGAAGGAGTTATTCTTGCTTTTGGTAAATCACCCATGAGCGGATATTTATTGTGAGGCTTGTGTCGAAAACATACAACACATTGAAAAATGCGAGAGCGTATTACACTTCGGGCCGAGAGTATCCACACATCCTGTGCAAGAAGTGATTGAGTCAATTGAGCGCCCGAGTGTAAGTATTTTCGATGATAAAAATCAATAAGAAGGTTGACGACATGATGTCGCTTGGGCAAAATCACAGGATGTTGCACATCCGTAGGAAGTTTTAAAGCGTTGAGACCTCCTCCCACTCGTAGGATATCATCCTTGTCGAGAAAGGGAGAGAGTCGGCGGAGTTGTGACGGGGCAGGTGTAGTTGGATCCTTCTTCATGGCAACGATGTATTCTCTGAACGCTGATTCTTGAACCATCTTGAAAATTGCCAGTCTTGACCCTCTCATTTCCAGAGTGTTGAGAGAACCATCGAGCTTTCTTGAATGACGAGCGTTATGAGTAAATCGCAAAATATAAGCCATCACACGTTGGAGTCGGCTAAAGTGAGAAAACTGAGTGAGGAGCTCCCATTCATGAGGAGCAGTTGATATGAGAGATATAGGTGAAATGGGTTTCTCTTCTCCTGTGTCAGTAAGTTTTGCAGGCATAAAATGAGATACCGGCCAGTTATCATTAGATTTTTGTAGCCAAAAGGGGTCGTACCACCATAATGAGTGCTGTGGTAAATCTTTAGGAAGTAACCCACGCGACGCGCAATCAGCAGGATTATCTTCACTCGCTACGTGTCTCCAGTAATGAGAAGGCACTAATTCTTGTATCTGGGCTACCCGGTTGGCAACAAACGTCTTTAATCGATGAAGAGGTGTTTGTAACCATGTCAGTGTTACTGTCGAATCACACCATAGAAATACAGAAGAAAATTCCACCCTTTTTTCAAAAAGAGAGATAACATATCCCACTAGTTGGGCGAGTAAATGAGCTGCACTTAGCTCTAATCGAGGTACCGTGAGCCTTTTCAGAGGGGCTACCCGAGTCTTCGATATTCCTTGCCGAATTAACACAGAGTCGTCGCTATGTTAGCATCTCAAGTAAACGACGGCGGCATAACCGTTTTCAGAAGCATCTGAGAAACCGTGTAACTCAAAGTTTCTCGAGTGTGTTATTCGTAATGCACGAGGAATTACAATTTCTCGTAGAGTATTAGCCGAGTCTGTAAAGGTTTGCCATAATTTCAATTGTTCAGATGGAAGTGGTTCATCTCAGTTCAATCCTTTGATACAGAGTAGTTGCATAAAACGTTTGGCCCACATAACAATGGGTGAGAGAAATCCACAAGGGTCGTAAATCTGGGCAATGATACCGAGAATTTGACGTTTAGTCCTGGAATTGTGAGGAAAATTCAAATTATAGGTAAACGTATCGGTAGAGGGTGACCAGTGAAGACCTAATATAGTGAAATGTGGTTGTTTACTGCCTTGAAGGAATACAGGGGTCTCTAAATGAGCATCAGGAAGATCTTGCAGCAGTTGACTGGAGTTAGATGTCCATTTGCGTAGTTCAAAGCCTCCGCGAGCCAGGAGCGAGATGAGTTGCTTACGGAGGCTCAAAGCCTTTTCTTCAGAGTCAGCTCCAGAGATGATGTCATCTACGAACGTCTGCGTTCGTAGAATATTTGCAGCTTCAGGATAGGAGTCACCTTCGTCTGCAGCGAGCTGATGTAAGGTTCTAATGGCAAGATACGGTGAACAATTCACTCCGTAAGTCACTGTCGTGAGCTTGTAGATTAAAGAGGGCTGATCTGGACTTTCACGCCATAAGATCATCTGATAGCACTGGTCATCAGGGTGCATTTTTACCTGTCTATACATTTGACGAATGTCACAAGAGAAAACAACGTTATGAATCCGAAAATTTAGTAATAAATCACAAATATTCGTTTGCATCTTTTTGCCTGTTAATAAAATATTATTAAGAGAAATACCATTAGAGGTTTCAGAACTAGCATCAAATACAGTACGTAAACGAGTTGTGCTGCTAGACTCCTTTAAAACACCATGGTGAGGAAGGAAGTAATGAGGTACAGATAGATCAGTATTATGAGCGTATATCATGTGACCAGAGGCTAAGTAGTCAGCCATAAAATCAGTATATAGGGATTTAAATTGAGGTTGAGCACTAAATTTCTTCTCTAGAAAGTGCAGTCTTTTTTCTTCATTTAAACGAGATTGACCCAGAGGAGGATGTTCAGTCTTGAATGGTAGTCGGACGCAATATCGGCCAGATTGGTCCCGAGTATGAGTGGCGAGAAAGTGATCTTCACATAATGTATCTTCTTGAGAAAGCTTAGACACAGCAGGGGGTTCTTCCTGTTGCCAAAACCTTTGTAGTGAGTTGTGAAGGTCAATGTCGTTGACAACTAGAAGTGTAGTTGATAATTGAGAGCTGGAGTTACTATGAAGTTCACTGCCAGATAGACATGGTGCGTTACCCATTACTAAAAAGCCAAAGTGTGTGCCTATTAGCCTGGGTAAACCAGGTCCGAGGTTATAAGATTCTTGAGTAAGTATGAGTGGAAATAAAGCACCACCAAGAAGAACGTCTATGGCTCCTGGCAAGTGAAACGTAGGGTCTGCCAAAACATAAGGACGAACCTTGGAAAGAACTTCAGAGTCTACTTGTGTGCTTGGTAAGTTAACACATATTTTTTCCAATATTAAAAATCTTTCATTAATTGAAATAACCTTGCCCCCAAGAGTTTCAACAGCAACTGAGGTGAGACCTTTTGAGCGTAAGGGTACCTGAGACAATCCTACCACACTATGAGTGGTCTTAGTACGAGGAGCACACAATAATTGAGCAGCACGCTCGGTGAGAAAACAAGATTGACTGCCAGAGTCAACAAGAGCACGAAATACACGAGTAATACCGTTAGACGAGGTAAGCTTAACAAGTAGAGTGCCTAAGAGAACAGTATTAGGGATTTGAGACGTATTCTGCTTTTCTTGACAGGTCATAGTGATTGGAGAAGGGGTTATTTCCTGTTGAAGTGTCGGAGAGTCTTGACACGAAGTTTGAGGTGTGGTCCGTTGCATCGTAGAGTGATTTTCAAAATGTAATAATGTATGATGATTTTTGTGGCATTTGTAGCAACTAAACTTTGACCTACAGTCCTTAAGATGGTGAGTACCTAAGCATGAGGTACAACGCCCCTTTTCCTTTACAATTTTGAGACGGGATTTGGCGTCCTGACTCTTGAAGTCCGGACACGAATATACCTTATGATCAATTTTAATACATATAAAGCATGGATGAGGTTTAACTTTAATGGAGGAGCCTTCTCCATAATTGTAGGACATCAGTGATACTTTTTGTTTAAAGTATTTATTTTGGGAACCAGAGGGGGTGCGTGATCCAGACTAGGAGGGTTTCGAGGTGAAAGGAGAATGAAGATTGGCATCTTCAACTTCATTACATTCTTTATTTAAAAACTTAATAATTTCCGCTGCATCAGGTATTGTAGTGGAGTCAACTCTCTCTTGAGTAATACTTGATGAACGGAAGTTTTCAAAACGGTTCCTAAGTTCACTATCCATTTTCCGTAAAAGCATAGCAGATAACAAAGGATTTTTACTAGTGATATCGATGTCAAGACCTTTAAGAGCTTGTATATTTTCTGAGTATAAATTTATAAAATTTCTCATTTGTTTAGGAGTGTTGTTTACAGAGGGCAAATCTAAAATTTGATTAAGGTGTAAAGTAACTAACCGCCTCGGCGAGTGATATCTTTCTTTTAATAAGTCATAGGCCACTTTATAGTTGACGTCAGAAATAGGGAGAGATTTAATTAAATTTAGCGGTTCTCCTGAGATAACGCTCAATAAATATTGAAGTTTAGAAACTGCTGGTAACGATGCATTTTCATGAATGCTAGCGTTAAATATATTAATGAATGACATCCATTCGAGCAATTCACCATCGAAATGCTTGAGTTCAAGCTTACGCAGTCGTATATGTAACTGAGGAGTAACTATTTCACATTTAGGCCTTGTTGATGACATCTTACTTTCTATCGAATATGCGGTAGAATTAACATAATCAACTAACTCATTGATGCTGTTAAGAGGAGCGTAGTTGGGTTGCAAATTCGGGTTAGCCTGTATTTCTAGTTCATGATAAATGTCTAAAATATCAGAAAATTCTTCACGAAGCCTATTTATAGATTTAGCGCGCACCAACAATTTTTGCAGAATTGACTTATCAGATGTTTTTTTTGTTAGATCAAAAATCTCTTGAATTTGACTAAATATATTGTCTTTCTTTGATTTAATAACTGCCAAAGATTTTGCCATGATTAAATGATAGTTTTATAGTAGAAGATGAGATAACTGCTTTAATTTTTAAATTACAAAATGGTTTAAAGAGGTTAGGCCTATGAGCGTTAATGTTTAACGGAGAGATAAATAAGCTTAAGTAAACAACAAATCGAAGTAGGCTCAATGAGATAACTGAAATCACTTTTCATAAACTTTACAATTAATTTAAACCAACACATTAATGCACGCCAAAGCCAAACAAAGATAAGAGAGGATCAGCTGTTTCATATACTGCCACATGAAACTAGTTTTCCAGTGTTTGCATGCACAGACAAAGTTTGAAAAAACTTGTAGAAATTGTAGAATGAACACATATAATGAAATGTATTTTATTTTATTTTTATATATAGGTCTTAAGGCTCAAGATCCGGCCCGGCTGGACCAAATTTGTTTGGTAACAATAGTTTCGGAGGACCAATAATTATTATAATTATATAAACTAATAGATTGTACTTACGTGCACCATGGAATACGCACTTATCACACTCGCGTATTAAATAAGCGATTTCTGGCCAGAAAACTTGTTCGTACTCCACGCACTGATAACAATAAGTTTAAACATTAATAAAATAGTTACATTTACGGGTGCTAGTACCTAAGGTATGGAGATTGAAAGTATAATAATATATTAGAACGTAGTGGATCGATCTACACTCCCGAAAGGTCTAACCTGCTCTGCCGGTCCAAACGGCAGAAACCTTATCGCGGGTGAGCTTGTCTGACTTTGGCGGCGAGTTTAAAATAAAGGAAATGAGTCTATATTAAGTTTAAATACGGAACAAGAGCAGTGTTACTAGTTAACTATTATATTAAAAATTGTTACATAAAAACTACTGCAAATATTAGTCTTATAGACTCATCATTTGTTCCTCTCGTCAGAAATCTTCAGAAAATTGTGAACGATTTATGAGTATTAAAAAGAAAACACAAACAAGAAGAACTTATATGAAGAGATATATTTAAACAAATAGAAATTCATTATAGTCTTTAATTTTTTTTATATTTGCATATGTATATTTACAATGCAATCTCAATAATTGCATGTAAATATTTTTTTTTAATTTTATATATACATATATATATATATATATATATATATATATATATATATATATACATATAAATATATATATATATATATATATATATATATATATATATATATATATATGTATGTAAAATATCAAATAGGTTTTTCTGTTAAAATTATTTTCAAGATTAAATAATATACACTAATTACAGGAATTAATTTATTGAATAATAAACTCAAAGCTTTTCGTTGGTTGACATTACCAACATCCTCAGGAATTACTAAGAATGACAAAAGAACTGTCTAACAACTTATTTAGCACCTTATTTATACCTTGTGCTCAAATTGTTTGTACAATTACTGGATTGGTTTATTGTACTGGTAGTGTATGATCTGGTGTAGTATAATTTTAAACTTTTAAATAATAGTTATTTATTGATCATATTTGTAATGGTTATAAAGAGGTAATATTGAAATATTAGCGGGACTAAACAGTTTTACATTACATAAAACAAGTCATATTTTTGGTTTTCGAATGGTATCCTTTAGATGCTTTTTGTAACAATTCCTTGAAAAATATTACAAATATTTTACAACTGAGCACATATACTACAAATAACCTGACAAAACCCAAAAAACAATATATTTAAATTTAAATTTCCTAAATACATTTCGTACATATTATTTTAAAGCAATCACTATTGCGAATATATATGTTAAATTGACAATCTCTCAGACAATGTGTCAAAATAAATAACTAATTTCAGTTAGTGTATAAATATCCAACTTGTTTTATTATACACATATTTTTTTGTTTATTTTTGGTATATACTGCTATTTAGTATATACATGGTGAAGTATTAAATTTGTTTGACCAGTTTTGTTTTACACACTTAAATCACTCTTACGTATTATAAATAAATTCAGGCTATCGATAAATATCTGAAAATTCTTTACATTCAAGGTTAGGTTCAAAAGAGCCCAGCTGTAGGATCATTAATCCTAAACAGAGGGACGACAAATGTTGTTATATCATTGTTCAAACAAAATATATGTTTTCATATATTAATAGTTTTATATTATACTATATATTTACTGTATTAGTATATACTATATACTATATTAGTATATATTTTCATATATTAATATCAATAGTTTTCATTTTCCATACCAATAGTTACTCTACTTCCATAAGACGTTTGAAGTCCATAGTATTTGGTGTAGTGCAGGGAGGCCTGGATGCACCTCAGATGCTTCATCTCATTTCATTACCAGTGAATCCAAACACACTGCGTATGTGATATGCAATATTTGTAGAGGGAATGGGTGTGTATCTATTTATAAGACTCTTTTCATTTTGTTTTAAATTTGAACTTTAGATTTTACAATCCATATTTATCTTATAAATATATATATATATATATATATATATATATATATATATATATATATACATTGCATATATAGGAGATATATATATATATATATATATATATATATATATATACATTGATTATATAGGATATATAATATACATACTTGCGATATTAAATCGATATAATCGATATATATATATATATATATATATATATATATATATATATATATATATATATCCTTATATACCAGTTATATCTTGCTTAGATTATCCTGTTTAACATTACCTGCCATAAAGAGGTAGAGTGTACGTCGTATGTATAATTACTGATGTTAGAAACTATTTGTCTAGCTGAATGGCTAGGTTTGATGAGACACTTTTTTAGTTTATGAAATATTTATTTGTTTTCTCGTTTAATGTGTCCGGTGTTTTAAATAATGCATTAAAAATATTTACATTTTGATACCTACGTCTTGATGTACTGTTCCAAAATACTGTCTATGACCGAGAAAAATTTTATTATACTAAACGAAATGAAAATCAGTCACCAAAAAGTTACTATATGTTATAACTCAATTACATCTTCTTCTTCGGAAAGGATATTATTGAAAGTAATTTATGAGGAAACTGTAAATTTCAGTTTCAATTTGATTAGAAAGAAACGTATACACCATTATTTCACATTACATTAGTTTCATGTTCAAGGAGGACCATCTCTACTGGTCAGCGCGTAGCCAAATGGCTCAACCGCCAAGGGTGGGCGTTGGCTAATAAGTAAGGCTTCATATTGTTTCACTAGATGCGTTAAGTTTTTGCTAAATTTCTAAATAATTTTATGGTTGAGTTATATGTAACCACTTTTCAAACTACGAGTAAAATAAACATGGAATAATTACAATTTTCTTTAATGCACAACACTTTTAATACATATAGAGAGTTCTTATATGTATAATTCATAGCAAAACACTTTTCTAAGGATTATTGATTAAACTATTTGTAAATTTTTCGTTTTGTAATTTTCATGTATTTCGAAATTTAATTTTGTGTTTTAAAAACAGAAAATTTAAGAGTCTTTAAAATATATTCATTAGTAATATTATTAACTTTTCTTAGAGTTAAAGATTTCTCCTATGCTTTACATTTAAACAAAAATAAAAGAAAAGAGATTATTCAATCCAATCATTCATTCCAAACTCCAATTAAAAAGGAAATTATTTCAGAGAAATAAACTTTTGCTTTGAAATAACGGTAAATACCACAGTAATCAATTAAATTACAGTGACATTTAATTCCTTTATTGCAATGGGCAGACGAATTTTATATACAAATCTTAAAACGTTTTCGATAAGTATAAAAAGATACAGTTTTGCTGAACGTCTTTAAAATTATGAAAATTTACTAGTGAAATCAATAATTATAAAACGTAATTAAAATTAAAAACAGTATAGCAATTTATTTTAAAAATTACAATAAAATTAAAATGACAACAAAATATTAATTTCAATGAAATAGATAGTTGTTTGAGAAAAATATATCATTTCTATAACGCTGGTGATGCAAACACACAAAACAAAACTCAAGTTGTTTACATATTTTGGTACACAGATGTTGCTATTTAATTTTGTGTTTTTTTTTTTGCTTTTTCTAACTAATGATGTAAAAATAAAATAATCTTTTTGTATTTTGGATAGTAATGAGAAATAATGAAAATATTGAATGCAATATAGCATATGTCGATATTAATTAGGGGTGATGTATTTGTCTATACAACTACGTTCTGATTTCTTCTGTAAAATTGAATTTAGGTTAATAACAGAAATTAGATTTGCATTATTGTGTTTTCAATTCAAATCTTATGTCATCGTATTTTGAATAAACTAGGAGCTTTTCTTTTTTTCTTTCCATTGTTTCTAATAAAATTTCAAGTTCTGTGACAGAGTTTTAAAAGGGTTTTTGTTTAATAATTATCATAAACTAATTTGTTTTCTTATAATTTGAAAATAATTAAGGATTGTGAATATTGTGTTATCTTATAATCTTAAGACCTTCTCGTATTATCTTATCACAATGATTTCCCCTTACCAATGTTTTTTAACCATATGGGTTAGTTTTAGTTTTGATTTAGTGAAAATTAATCATAAAATCCCTTGATTTTAAAAAGAGAAGATTTTACGATCCGATGTATATATAGCAAATGATAATTTATGGTTTAAAAACTTAATAACAGTATGAATATGTCAAGGCAGATGCTCTAAAAGTTAAATGGCATTAGGTAAACCGCAGAAAATAAACTCAAATATGTGATAAATAGTTATTTAAAAAATATATCAAATATAATAAATGTCATTAATGGAAAATTGAAAATGAGTGACGCAATAAAATCACCATGTAGCCTATATTTTTCATACTATCTGTCAAAAAATGTGTGAGTCAGTACAACGTAAGTCGCAAGGTTATTTTCATGAAAATATATTTAAAAAATTATTCTTTAATTCAAACGACCCCAACATAAAATCCTAATTTACTAAAATGCTCTAGGGTCTATAACTTCATAAAATGTTTGTAAAACAACCCTAAATATGATCCTTTTAATTTAATATTTAAGAAAATCATTCCTTTCACACCCATCTAAGACTTGAAATTTAGGAGTGAATAGATATAGCGCTCTCGTACAGATGTTCTACTTATAAATGTCTGAATACTATTTCTACGTTGTCTACAAATTATGAATCACTTATTGCAATATTCCGAAATGACTGGGCAAAATATATTTAACAGTAACAAAGAAATATATGATAATTAATCACTATAGTCATTTTAGTGATTAATTAATCACTTTAACAATAGTTTATGATATCAGAACTTTAAATTTAGTAAATTTGTGGAAACTTACTGAGACAAAAAGTGTCCGATCGCTATGAGGCGATCTTCATCAGTGTCTTCTGCCTTAGGGTTTTTACTGCGATCGAAAACATTCTGTCTCAGTAAGTTTTTACAAATTTACAACATTTACAGTTCGGATAGTCATAAACTGTTTAGTTAAATAGATTAATTAAGATTCAACGAACGTAATGGACTACACATTTCAAGTAGGCTATATGATAACTATAAATGAAAGTGATGCAAGAAAGTGAAAAAAAGAATATTTGATATGAGTAAAATGCAAAATATATTTGAGTAAAGTAAGAAATTAGGCAATTTATAATAATTCGTATTCAAAAGATATGTTGGTATTAATGTAAAGTGTTAACGTAATGCTAAAATTATTTTTAAATTATAATTTAGTTTTGAAATTTAATTACACTTATTTTCTAGTATTCTATTTTCAGTGAGTATTGCCAAGTAATATCAATAAAAAAAAATTTAAATAAAAAATGTACAATACCAAATCATAAATTTTCTCTTATTTCTCCTTTTTATTTTGGTTTGGCTAAAATAAACAAAAGATTCTAGAATCATCATAATACAGCAAAGTCATAAAGGTGTAAATGCTTATTTAACATACTGCTAGCTTTAATCAGGGGTTCTTTACAATTGATACAATAATTACTTCGAAAAATTTATTATTATTCATATTTTATAGAATAAATCTCTACTCTTTTAAATGTCTTATACACGTTACAGCATTGATTTAGTATATTTATTTGGAATTTGTAATAATGAAAATAACACATACATTGTGGCGTTTAGTCAGAAAAACTAATAATATATATAAATTTATTATTCTTAATTTGTAATAATTACTAACAAACGTTAATATTGTTCACGAATTTCTTTACTAATATCACTACAGAAGAGAAATTTCAAAAAAATCACTACATTTTAAAAAAGTTTTTTAACTATATATTTAAAGCCATCAATATAAAACTTAGAAAATTATATTTACATTGCAGAAATAATTCATAAATAAAACTACTATGTTTTCAGCATGTGTTATTAAATTTCTTTTAGCCTGAAACGCTCATACTAAGTTGAACGTTGCATTCATCGCAGGACAAAACTCCACACACACACATATATATATATATATATAAATATATACATATACATACATAAACATATTTAGTACATACGGAAATATATCTGGTTATGTGCTCGCGCGCTCTTGTGTGTGTATGTGTGTGAGTGTGTCAGTGTGAGTGTGTGTGTGTGTGTGTGTGTGTGTGTGTGTGTGTGTGTGTGTGTGTGTGTGTGTGTGTGTGTGTGTGTGTGTGTGTGTGTGTGTGAGTGTGGTTGAATGAGTGAGCACGTTTGTTTCAAATATTAAATTTTGCAAGCTTCGCTTACAGATAGTAGATTTTCAAGTGCCGTGGCAATTTACGTGAAAGAATGTTTAAAGTTTCCTCGTAGGACATGTAATTTGTCTTCACTCTTCCTTTTCAAGTAACACAGAGCTCGGAGGAAAACACTGTATTGTTAGAGTTGCCGCACTTAGTGATTAACTGACTACATCTTACTTCTGTTGTCGATTGCGCCATTGTATCTTACGTGAAAGGTTTTCTTTGAGATCTTAAGTACTTGAGTAATGGTAAACTCGTTCCTTTAAATATATATTTGTAGCGCGCAAACACTGAAAACGGCGTGTTTATTTATAGTTTAAAATCTATTAGGTAAATTTAAATAAGTATATGAAATAAAATAAAATAAATTTTAATAATAAAATATATTACAATAATATTTATAATATGAAATGGAAATTCATGTCATTTTTTTTAATTGTAATTATTTATTTCTATGTTTAATGTCACATTTTTTAAAGTATTACTAATAACTGTAGTAAATAATATCAATATATTGTTTACAAAAATCGGAAGATTTGTCAAATAAAATTTCCAATACAAACAAATAAATTTACTTGACTTATTCAACCACTTGAGGCAAAGCCAACCAAGAGTGATTTATGATACCAGTAGTATGAGCCAAACCGTCCCGTAGACTGTCCAATGTTGCAAGACCGCACAAGGGGTAGGATTTATCAGTAGCAGTGGGGCATCAGGGGTGCTGATGGACTCGCAGGTAGTCCTGCTCTGGTGCTTAGGGGACCACTACCAATGAGTTTTGAAATATATGACAGTACCATCTCACTCCCGCTTCTCTTATTTCCGGACTGCGTAAATGTGAAGATAATCTTTTGTCAGATATCTGAGGTAGATTGTTTCGGGTTGCTCCGGTCTGTTTGGTATAAGAGTAGGTGAAGATGTTTAGTGGGAAGGCATAACGTGACATAGTATTATATAAGCGCCTGGTTATCCAGCGATAGTTGGTACTTGCTTATGAGCTTGAGTTAACTTTAAAGTTTAAGTTTTTAGCCGTTAGGATAATTTTTTTATAAAATAAGTAAGTAGTATCCGTCGACTTAATTAGCTGTTTCGCAGAAATTAAGTTTGGACTCATTTGTACTACTGTCTAGGGGTTCGATGCCAGTTTGTAGCTGTATGGCTGATAATGTCGTAAATTTTACACCTTCTGTTGTCAATCGGAGGGCGTTGTTTTGATCGGCATCATATTTAGAAAAATTGGCCTTCCTTCCCAGTCAAATTACTTCATCCCTGTATTCATTTGCATGATAAAAAATACAAAATACTAAAAACACAGTAATTCTCATCAAACATGACGAATAAATATAGCATTTATTCATAATAGGGCCAGAGGAAGTCAACTGCCTTTAGCAATGGTTTATTTAAAATGAGTAAAAAATAATTATAAAAGTAATAATCAAGATGCTTTTACATAAAATATATAATTTTTTTAATGCTTATGCTATAAGCTGACTGTTGTGTAGAATAGGATCAGCATTATTCGGATTTTCTTAGCACTGTCTTTCCCTTTGGATTTAAATTCTTTCTTTGGTTCATAATCTATGTATTTAGGCTGTTATCTAAACCTGGCATCTTTTTATGAGCCTTTCTGTCTTCATCTAGTGAGATGGTTTATCGAAAATATATATATACACTAGTTAAGATTTCAGTCTACAATGTCTCCCTAAAATTCGTAATATAAATTAAACAAATGACTTTTATAAAATAAATTAATTTATTAATGTGATGTATTAAATTATTTCAGGTATTATATCATTCGTACCTAAACGTTAGTGCCAACATATTTACTCGGCAATGTACACATACTTGGCAATTCTAAAAAAACATGGAAACAATTTTAAGAAACTAGTAAACGTATTTATAAATGCAAAATATTTAGCAATTTTGAGAAAACACGCCAAAGCAACCTAACTGTGCAACACACACAAAACATGACGAATTCAAGGTTAGTGTATCCCTCGAAGAACAATTTTATCATACATTATATTGTAGCTATAAACAATCTGGTTGAGATAAGAAACCGTTTCTACCGCAAAAAACATTTGCGAACATAGGTTTCACGTTTGATTAGTGAAGGTCTTTTAAGCCATTGTGGTGCTGCAAATAGAAATTAGTTTTCATTTATCTAAACATTGTTTACCTTATGTGTAAGTAAACTATATTTATTTTATAAACCAAGTAATCCTAATCAGATATTTTATTTTTAGCAATATTTTATTGTAGCATAACGTGTGCTTTCTTGAAATCCTCTATTCTATGAAAAATGCTTTCCCGTGCCATGTGCGTTTACGTGAGTTTAGTCTCTACTTTTTGAAAAGTTCATTATTTCGTGATAGCTCCAAGTCTTATTACTTTTTCGGTGTTTCATATAGTTTCGAAATCGCCATTTATATATATTGCAATAACATTTACTTCCGAAATCTATATAAATCTATACGTGATAATAAGGATTTTGGTATTTCTTGAAAAGGAAATGTACACCATGAAAGTCTCAGTGAATACTTAGAAACATGATTCCAAAATTTTTTCGAAAACTACCCCCAACCCCGAATCTACCCCCGGAGCAACCCCCGGGGAAGCTCCTGAACGTAGCTGAGATCACTTCTACTCCTAGGGGTAGGTTAGGTTAGATGCATTTCGGCTAGCTTAGGTTAGGGTGTCATAGGCCTACTTCCCCCACCACTTTTTTGCCCAAGTGGGCCCATTAACTACTTACAGTACTTTTGGTTTTTCTCTCTAGTACGTACACAAATAAATCAGTAGCTTTCCCGACGCTTGAGAAAACATCATACAGCTGTTAATCTAAGAATCATGGGTTTTTAAAGTTAGGTTCAAATAATTTTAATTATTTGAGTGGTAATTAGCAACGAAAATTTGGAATGAATTTAATAAAATGTCTTAGGATGAAATAAGATAGAAAATGATATTTTATGCTACTTTAGTATTTAAGAAAATACATGATTTGAAAGCTGATTTGCTAACAACTAGCGCCGTTTTATAGGTTAGTATTTTTCTGCTAAAATTAATTTATTTTGGGGAGGTCACGTGACCCTGTACCACCCTGGCTCAGGGGAGACTTACTATGCCAGAAACATTTCAGGAATGTACTCAACATTTTTCCAAAATTTCATGGCGATCGGAGCCGTGGTTTAGTAACGCGTAAGGCTTATACACAAATACATTCAATTGTATGTACATATATAGAATAATTAGGTAACAGTAGTATGGATACACAATTAACATTAGACTCATGGAAGGCTGTACAATGAACCATCCTAAGCCTCTGGGGCGCGACCCTGTAGATATATCTTCATCAAATTTCATACAAACCTTCCTGGGAATATGTTAAACAATTCCTCCAAATTTCATAACCTTCTTTTATGCTGTTTTGGTCTCCAGAAGATACATACATACATACATACTTACATCGGTTTATGAACCATCCTAAGCCTCTGGGGCCGAGTCCAGTAGATGGATTTGCACCAAACTTCACACGGGCCATTCTGGAATTATGTTAAACAATCCGTCCATATTATAATAACTTCTGTTTAGCGGTTTAGACGTCCTGGGAATATGTGTAATAATCTCTCCATATTTCATCAACCTCTGATCAGCGGTTTAGGCGTCCATAAGATACATATATACATACACACATATATTGGCCCATACATCTGTTTTTTAAGCATCCTAAGCTTTAAGAGTGGAGCCCTAGATCTACATCAAACTTAAAACTAACCATCCTAGGAGTATGTTAAACAATCCCTCAAAATTTCATTAACTTCTGTTCAGCGGTTTAGCCTCCATAAGAAACATACATACACACATACATCGGTTTTTTAACAATCCTGAGTATCAAGAGTGGATCCCTAGATCTTCATCAAACTTCACATGAATCATTCTGGGACTATATTAAACAATACCTCAAAAATTTTATTTTAGTCGTCTGTAAGGTACGTACATATACATATACATACATCGGTTTTTGAACCCTCCTAAGCCTCTGGGGCTGGGCCCTTGTTGATGGATCTGCACCAATCTTCACACAAATCATTTTTGGAATATTTTAAACAATCTCTCCAAATTTCATTGACTCATATTGAGCGGTTTCGGCGTCCATAACATACATACATATGTACTTACACACATACATCGGGGTTTGAACCATCTCGGGCAGAGCCTTGTTGATAGGTCTCCACCAAACATCATAGGAACCATCCTGGGAATATGTTAAACAATCTCTTAAAATTCCATTAACTTCGGGCCAGTGTTTTAGTGCATACATATATACATCGTACATACATACATACAAACATTCATTTATATATATTTAGATTATAAATGCCTCTCTTTTTGTTTCTCATGATCCCGTGATGCAAAGGCTGTTCATATTTATGGAAATTTCATGTCACTTACGTTTTTTAAAAATTATCACAAAATTGATCAAAGATTTTGAATGTGTTCAATGTCTTGAACATGAAATGTAGAAAGATTACTAACATCAGAAATATTGTTATTTTTTGCCATATCTGTCATAAGCTTTTAACAAGGGTTTTCATTTTACTCTTAATACTAACTAAAACTATTAAAATTCATTTGCTACATTTTAACGAAATCCCTTTAAACGTTTTAGGTATTAATCATTGAGATCAGAAAACTTTACAAGCAGAATCGCACTTCAAAACGAAATTTTTTTTTGGATTAAGCTCACTGGAATAATCAATACATATCCATTTGTAGCGGTCAAATGATAAGTTTATAACCTCCAGCTTTCCTGGAAAATAAAGCTCAAAGTCTGTAGAATAATTTATCCATTTATTTGGGTGTATGTTTATATTTTCAGGAATATCCTGAGATAGACCTACAGAAAGAAACAGTTTTAACTTTAAGGATCTACGAATCACATTTCTAATTATATTACAAAATAAAACGTCGTATGAAATATAACCGACCTTTATCTGTGTGTGTCATTATGCATTCCCTATCCGAAGTTAAAGTCGATTAATTGGGGGAACCTAATAAGAGCATCACTGTCTGGTCGCCAGCACAGCCAAGACAGAACAGTGTTATAGCTAATCGTTCCACAATGTGTCATTATTATTGTTTGAATGACAATAACATGAACTCACAGATACGTTGATTTGTCACAAGTATCGCATTATTATAGTAATAATTTCCAGGCCGAGGTTATAAGTTGGCCTAAAATATTTTAAAGCAAACTTAAAAGTGTAGACAATTTATTGATTGTAGCGTTGGAAATGTTTCTTAGATGACAACTTTGAATTCCATGGTAATAATGTCTGTGACCAACGCTTAGCAATCATTAAATCTGTTCTTTTCAAATTTTAAGCTATTTAATATAAGCAATGAGTTTGTATTGGGATAACTATGAAGATCGAATTTTAAAATCGAAATAAACATTTGACCAATTAAAGGCTAATATATTTATATGAAGTGCTTTCATTTTGCCGTATTTGGCAAGGGAAATCTGCTTCTACTTTCTGTTATACGCTATAAAAAATTGAACCATAGACTACGTAACTGAAATAAACACACCATAAAATTTATAAAACAACTAAAATATTTGAAGGAGACTTTAAAATGTCGGTTTAAAAAAAAGAAATTCATAGAGATTAGGAGTTCTTAAACGGTTGTAATTTACTTGTCGTTCTCGAAGAGAAACACAAAGGAAGGATCTGAAAGAAAGAGGTAAAAACTATCAAGCAGAGATTAAGTATTATACAATTTGCTATAGCTAAGCAATTAGAAAGATTGTAACTTGTAACAATGTAGCAACTAATTAACTGAACGATTAAATGTGCAGACTGGATGTAGTATTGGTTGTAAACATATTAAAATTAAAGTTGCTTGATGTAATCATCTTGAATTCACTGATTAAAATAGTTTTAAAAATACATAACTAATATACCTAAGTGTTAAATAGAATCCATAGGTACGTTCCCACTCATTTCTCTCGTCCTGCTCGTTGACTTCTCTACAGTTCTCACTTCAGCCCTGGCTAAGGTTATTACTTTTTCTCAGATTTTTGCACCTGTTTTATTATGTAAATAATCTAGAGTAGACGCTACACTTGGTAACTTTTTATATGATTCTTCACAAAAATTAGAATTAAAAGCTACCGCCATTTCCTTAAGGAAAATTTAGATTTACTCTGTTATTAGAACTATTTTAAAGAGATGTTGGGTGGCTGTTTGATATCCTTACTTGAAAATAGCATTAAAACAAAAACTAATCTAGGCTAGTTTTCTGGATAAAACTTCAACGACGATTACGTACCTAATATTCAGAGGCACCACCCATATTTATATATTCGTAAATTGTAAATTAATCAGCTGTAACCTTAAAATTTTTATTTTAACAATGGTAATTTTATGTTAATTAAATAAATATGTAAATAAAAGAAAAAATAGTAAATTATAAAAAAATTCAATAAGATATGTTATATTTGTGTAAGCCATAACCTTGAAATAAATTGCCAGTACTTTTATTATTTTCTTCTAATCAGAGATTTGCCATATTAGTTTTGTAATATAATTCCAATTTAAAAATTTCAGTTTAATTAACTATTTCATTGAATTTAATTGTATTTGTTTTTATTAATCTAAGAATTGTAAACTGTCAGAATTAATTCGCCAACATGCAAAAACGAAAACGTATGTTCCTAACTGGGAAGAAGAAAAAAGCATTTATTTAGATATTGTAAATCTATAGGCTCTAGGCTTGCTGTGTTTAGAAGATATCGTTAGCTTGAAATAATAAAAAGAGATTTATCAAAAGTATGAAAATTTCTAAACTGGGGATTAGAACAATAGTCTGACTGACAGGTAGAGTGATGAGGGATAAACACAAAATATAAAAGTAGAGCCTTTGTCGGTGAAATTTCGCAAACCCTTACTATATAAAATCTAGTGCGTGCAAAGAGAGAAAGCAAATCAAGACAGGCCAGGATTACTATATAGGATAGAAAAAAGGGAAGCGATGGAAGGGTAGAACTACCCACGAGTCGAGGAGAGGGCAGTTCAGCTTTGGAAGTCGAAGAGGGAGTTTGAGGATCCGGAGGAAGTAGTCAAGGCTGGCAGTCAGAGAGAGCAGCAGGTCAAGGAGCTGGATAGAGTCCAACCCTGGGAGCCAGAGAGCAAAGGATAAAGGAAAAGCACCTGTGGATCTTGACGGCAAAAGTAGATTTAAATAATTACAAGTTATACCTCACCACTAGACATAAATACATTTAATGTAGGCTGTATCTAGGATAATATTAGACTTAAGACAACTGTTAAAATGTAAAGGATTCTTGCTGTTTGTTTTATCATTAAAGCTAGCTGGAAAAATTATAATATTTGATTATATAAATGTAAATAAGTCGAAAAAAATTAAAGTAAATTAACAAGTAATTCAATCAGTTTCTGGGGTTGGTTGAATCCAGAAAATCTTATCTCATTGTAATATTTTTGGAATAAAGATTTGACGTCAATATAAATAATTTGATAGTAGTATTTCATAATAATAATAATAATAACAACAATAATAAATTTAAATTATTTCTTTATATTTATATTTTTCAACTTAAAGGAAGCCAGGTGATGTTATCGTTGTCGCACACAAAGCGTGGCTTCTTTTTATGTTATAGTTATCACCAACATGATTTTTTTTTAAAATTTTGTAGTATATATAAATTATAATACATGTACTTTCAGCTCAACTGTATAATTCTTGTTTCATACTAACCTTTCACTGACGAGTCGCAATAAAGTGTTGTTACTGAACCTATTCTGTATCTAGTAGCTAGAGACTTAATAAATCGCAATGTATAATTATAATTTAAATAAATCTAGCAAAGTTTTAAGTAGTGTCTCTGGTGGACTCATAAGTTTCCACATTTTAATTTTACAGACAATTAAGAGCTAATTTGTGAATTTCATTGTTTCTGCACTTAGTGTTTGAGGATAATCGAATGAAAAGGTACATCAAGGAAAACATATAGGTTAGGGCGCTGGTGCTTCTAAAGTTTACCTAGTACCACTTTTCTGGCCCTAAAAAGGATTTTACTGGCACCAATTGAAGAGAATTGAGGCACGTAAATGTGATTGAGGTAGTATCTTCTAATTATAAAATCCTGTGTTTCCTTTTACAGTTCAGGTGTTTTAATTGTCTAACAAACCTCATGACAGAGAACGCATTAACATATGTATAGTGGTAGCCCTACGTTCGGAACTCTAGTAATCATTTTAATAGTTCTTGGTTTAATTTATGCACATCGACGGACCTTTTTACACAACCTATAGGCCTATACAAAAGTAGTAATAAGGACGTTTTTTTCAAAATCCATTAAATGGAAAAGTAATAAGCCATTACTCAGAACTAAAGCAGGCTCAGCACTAAGTAGAACTATAACCGAACATCCACCGTGAAATCCAGAAAATGTGTTTTATGACTTCCTAGAACAAACCTTAGCGAGAGCGATTTATCAGAATGGACAATGTCTTAGGAGACCTAAATAGTATTTTCAAAGAACTGGTCCAGCCAATAAAAAATAAAATACAATGGGAACTACATCAAATTCGTTTGAGCACCTACAGTTGCCCTTGCCAGACTCTCTTACGCTGCTAGTGCAAAATGTTAATTACAATAAAAGTTAATCTTTAAAAAAACATGCTGGATCGTTACTAGTACATGCCAACATTATCTAATAGGACGAATAGAATGAAATATGTAGCATAATTCTATATGCATGATAATGTGCTGACATTGTGATTTCATTACTTTATCCCTAACACCACAGAGAAAACTGATAAACTGGAAACTAAGATCAAGAGAATGTTTGTATGCAGTACGTCTGTGGTTAATTTTTTCCCGCAGTACAACGCCCTTTGACCACTGTGCAGAATGCACCTAATAGAATCACAATTATTGCACAAAACGTTAATTTCTCTATCAATGAACGAACTAACCTAATATTTCTTCAACAATATATATTGCAACTACATCTACTACAAGATAAATATTGCTTTCTACTAATCTATGAGTAGGTCAAACCTTTTGGAGTAGTGTTAACATATACAGATGGAAGTTTCTATAGGATAGTTGGAAACGTAATATCAGGTATGGAACAATATAATTTACCGAAATAGATCCAAAATACCAAATCTTCAGGTTTGGAAATTACAAAAATTGTACAATCAAGCTTTTAGTAATTTATGTAGTGGTTAGTAATTTGGATATCTATTGGAATCAGGTTTTTTCAGCTACGATTAAATTTGTAATAAACTTAATGCCGACTAACTATGTGACCTATAAGTTATGGTACATTTATTAATCGAAAGATTCAGTAACAAAACGTATCATCATTCAATGTACGACCAAAGAATAAAACAAGGTTTTACTAACAATATATATATATATATATATATATATATATATATATATATAGAGAGAGAGAGAGAGAGAGAGAGAGAGAGAGAGAAAGAGAGAGAGAGAGAGAAGCCTATATGTATAAAATTATATATATTTAGGGATGGGCCGATTCCTAAAATTTTCTTTAGTCGATTCTCGATTCTTTCAAGTTATATTAGCTTACATGCTAGTTCTCTAATAATTAATTTAGGTAACATCTTGGTCATATGGCAAAACCTTTTAAAAGTTCTGTTTTAATGTAATAGGCTACACAAAACCTTCAACCTTGATTTATCAATAGGAATTTTTAAAAGCATAAAAACATATCAGATTAAAGTAATGACTTTTTTTAAACCTAAAAATGTAAACTTTACTTATTTTATGATGTTTGAAAAAATTCCTAAGCCTATTTACATTGTGTCCCAAACAAAACAAAAATTAAAAACAAACGAACAATATAAAAAGTAAAAAATTAATACAAGTAGGATAGTTTTTAATATTTAAAAGTCTGGAAGGTAATGTACATTTCTGTTCAAAAACACAAGCATTTGAACACGTTGTGGGTCAAGCTAGTTTCATCGCTAGTCACATATAGCTCCTGAAGTTGAGAAAGGTTTTTCAGAAAACACTGTCGCGAGTGGACAAACAGGTATTTTATTGCCATTGCATTTAAATGAGGATATTTGGCACTTTGTACTGCCAAATACTTCCCAACATCACAATCTGGACTGATTAATGGTTCCCCCAGATAATTGTTTACTTCTTCTTCTACTGTCAATTCCCCTGGGGTACCTTCTTCCTCAACATTCTGGATTAGGGGGGCATACCTTCTCCACATCTGGTGGGACATTTTTTCTGCAGGTGTAACTGGAACAAGTGCAACTGATTCAGGCCTATTTTGTATTTATTACTCAATCCCAGTGGATTTTTAACCGTCTATCACTTGTAGGTCCTGTGTCTGAGGATAAAGTTTCTTCAAGTATAGATCTTTTTTGTTGATAAATTTGGGCAAAATGAATGTTGTTTAAGTGCTTTTTCATATTTGATATATTATGTGGTTTTCCACACCCAGATATATCATCATATATCTGTTATGTCATCGAATTGACGCGACGGCCAGTACCCTGAACCGAATACCGTCGGGCCTCTTAACGCTTTATGTTTATTAGTACTACTCAGCTGGTGTTGCTACTTTTGGAAAAATTAAGGCACAGTATTTAACAACAAGCTTCACTACTTACAGATGTATTTACGATGGTTTTTGTTTGATAGATAAACGCCGACGGCATTAAAAACATGATGTTATTCTAAGAGCTTTTTGTCCGCGCTTTGTCACACATATTTGTTATAACGTATTGTAATGATTTTCACTACTGTTTTCAAAATTTCACAAAACCATAAAAGTAAGTCGGAAATATTGATTAAATTTTTAGTTGTAAAATAATCCTTAAAAACGGACTTTGTGAAAGTGAAGTACAAACATTGATACACTTAGATAAACTCATCCTTACTAGGAAGTAAATTATAACGTAAATTCCTTAACAATTAAATTATTTGGTGTTAAAACTTTTACTTACTATGAATCTTGGATAGTATTTACTGGACCTGTAGCATTACTTATCAGAGAAAGAATATATTACACTTTAGTTCTATATTCAAAATATTTATAAACTCACAAATCAATCACATGTGACACGTTTACGTGTCTTAGTGATAGGCGCAAAAACACTTTTATCACCAGTCAGTTTATTATTTGGGTAGCCGGAACATCAAATTATGGTTTTGTTGTTTCTTGCTAACACAAAACACAAAAAATATCAAAACAGTGTTGCACAGATAATAAAATTTAATTTAATCAAAAACAATGTCGGCTAAATTGGTCCGACGGAATTTATTTAAGTTTCATTTACGGTAGAAAAAAACTATGTTGGGCCAGTTGGTCCGACACGTATTTTTATAAATAATATGATAAGAAACGTATATTCATACTTAGATATGATAGGGGAACAAAGTATAAGAACACATGATTTACAAATGAGCTTAAAATATTTTCGCAATTCTCTATGAAAACGCCGATGTTGTGGCCGGCAGCTAAAGTATTAAGGTGCTTTGTTTGTTAAACTACACGAACTATTTCACTTGTAAGTTTATATTACTGTACATTATTTTGCTACATTTTTAGCTACTGTGCGGGTCTGTTTATCATGTAATAAATAGTTTCATTTGCTATTACAATCGTGTTTATTTTCTTTTCGCTCCGAAATATATTACAATACTGTGAGAGTGATATCTGTCTATAATATAATTTATTGAGGTTACGTTTCGGAGGAATAATACGGTGTTTCTGTTATCCGTCTATTCGCTCAACCATCATGGCATCGGTTAATCGAGTTTTTACTGTACTTTTTTTGTGTTTTGTTCTGACATCTATAAATCAGTGGCAGTAAGACACATGGGGGAGAGAGAGAGAGAGAGAGTATCGAACCCGCTCTAGTGAGAGAGAGAGAGGAGCGATGTCAAACGACCAGAAATGGTTACGACCTTGATTGCTGTTGCTTCATAAATAATAATATTTTCGTTATATTTTCGTTTACTTTAATCATTTAATTCATTCAAATCAACCAATACATAAATAAGATATAGTTGGTAATTAATTATTTTTCCAATAAATTACTCCACACACATATTTTAATACTAGTTAACAAAATAGGAATCGGAATCGACACTTTTATGATGAAGAATCGAGTATCGACGATTCCTCGATACCACCTAGAATCGACGATTCCTGGAATCGAGAATCGGAATCGGCCCATCCCTAATGACTTATGATAAATATTGCTTGTATTAATTATATTTATTTTGAAGTGTTTCAGGAAGAAACGATACAAAGGACAAAAAATTAGAATAAGACAAATTGTAATTGAAGATAATAAGATAATATAGTTTAAATAGAAGTAAGAAAAAATTGAGTTGGTAAAAAATATTTTAATAAATAAAAAAATATTTTTCAAACAGGGAAGTTGTAACGGTATGGAAGGTCATCCAAATTGGGAAATTAATAATTTCCTATTTTTTAAATAACAATTTTAATACTTAAATAATAAGGTTTTAATTCATGGTATAAGGAAACGTTATAAAGAGTCAGGAAGTCAGGAAAATTTTGAATAAGTATTGTTAAGACAAATTAAAAACTATAATAGCATGAAACTGTATTAACTAACTAAATTTGACCAACGGGAGTGCAGTGAAAATTTTCTAAGTGCCGAAAAATGCTAACTTGAGAATTAAGTCACGTAGAACAATCACTGACATTTTGAAATGATTAATAGTGAAAACAGAATTTAAAAACTTAAATAACAAAAAAGTTACAGCCATTTTAAAATAATAGACATTTTTCAGTGTTCTAAAACAGATAACAAAATTATGCAGGTTGAATCGAAGACGTTGTCCAACTCGCCCGTACAAGAAAAGAAGCACGGAGATAGCACCGAGCTTAGAGCAGGGGAGAAGGGTTACATAGTCGCAATAAATACAGGAACTTAGGGACCGGTAAGGCAGTCTGTAAAAATTTTTAATACGAGGTGCTAACGGCCGTAATGTTGGATCGCGCCTAGGACCACCACCATCAGCCAGATGGAACAAAACCACCACGTTTCCGCCGTCTACTTCCATCCATGGACGAGGGCTTCAGACGCAGCTTTCGGGACGTGAAAATGGATAAGGACTTTCATCGACTGACCAGGGATGGCAACTTCCGATGTCCTGGGACCTGGAATCCAGACAAGAGGACTCTAGGACCGGCAGGGAAATCCTTGGCAAGTCATTTGCTCTATTATATACAAATTTACGTCAAATGTTGTCAGTTAAATTTATTAAATTCAAATTACCAATTAAACTTAAACAATGATTTCACTATATGTTGAAAAATTAAATAAATCTTAAAAGTAGTAAAATTAATTAGTATAACAAAAATGTTTAAATAATGAATAATAAATATTAAATTTACAAAGTGGTTTTGGCCATAAGCCAATCATTTTAGAGAAGACCAGATTTATTGAATTATATATATTTTAAAATTATTTATATTAAAATGTGAATTTACCAATTCAATCTTGAAATGAGAAGATAACATTTTTTATTATGTTTAATTTGGAAATAATTTTGTTTAATAATGTGTAAATGTAATTAATGAATTATATATGAAATGTAGGATTTAAATATGTGAAAAATAACGAACTTTTAATTAATTATTTGTGAAGATAAAGAGAGAGTTAAATGTATTTTATTTGAAAAGATAATTATTTTTGTTTAAAATCAGAAATTAAATGCATTATAAAAACTTACAGTATTTAAATTTATCCTGTGTTGAACAACCAATAAAACTTAGTTTTTTCCAAATAATAAATAATGATTATAAAATCAAAGTACAGTTTTAATTAAATTTCATTAATTAATAAATATAAAAATTCAGAACCTAATGTTTCTTCAAACGTGTTCTCTTCTAAAAACCATTTTATTGAGCTATTCTAAAAATTAGTTGGTGTTTTGTATTGAAGCCCAGAGATGATGTCTACTGGCAGATCATGTTTAAAGAACACAGGAGCCTTTTAAAAAAGGTATCTTAAACATGATCATATTTTGCATGTCCCCTTGCTGTGCCTGCAGATCTCATAAAGTGGTAAGATTCTTTGAAAATTTTGTATGTTCATATAAATGTTATTTCTTTCCAGCTGACTATTTTACTGACATGTGGGACTATATACAGACCCAACAAGCTTGCCAACCATCTTAGGGGAGGTCATACAAACGTTAAGGTAGATGTCAGCGGGAATAGGCTTGCATTTGGGCGTGGTCCATTACGCGGGAACACAAGACAAAATTTAGGGATCTTAACACGGTACACAAAACGGTGTGAGCAGCAGATATATAAATATATAATAAATATGTAATTTTGCCAACAAAACGAAGCGGGGGGGACGTTGCAGTGTGTGTGTGTGTGTGTGTGTGTGTGTGTGTGTGTTTGTTTGTGTGTGTGTGTGTGTGTGTTGTGTGTGTGTGTGTGTGTGTGTGTGTGTGTGTGTGTGTGTGTTTGTATGTGTGTGTGTGTGTGTGTGTGTGTGATACCAAATGCCAAAACAAGTCAATGGTGAGCTGTATCATATTGGTGGAGAATCTTTGAATGCTGACATTTTCCAAAGCGTCATACAATCACTTATATCATCAACTCTAAAGACTGTGATTATAATAATAATAGTTAGTAGTGTTTGAGTGGAAGCCAGACTAGAGAAGAGTTTCAAATATTCAATGGCAAGTTAATAATATAACTAACTTGCCATTGCAATTTTCAAGAGATTTACTTATTATATAGTACAATAAATGTGTGGTGACATAAATAGCAGGTAAAATTGAAATAATATCAAAGATGAGTGGTCTAATATACAACCGGGATATATATTTTTATATATTAGGTTGAAATATTTTAACCCATAATTTGTCAATAGGTTTGGAGCCTATAGAAATAACTAAAAAACTATTTCTGAGAAAATTATTTCAGATCATACATTTTATAGTACAATAAAATGATAAAAAAATACAACAAAGAGACAAAAAGTGTATTATTTGAAAAAACAACGTAAGCATAATAACAACAATTATAAGTATATTTTCGTAAAAAAAATTATATATTTTGTTTTACATTACCAACAAATGCTGGTAATTGTAGTTTAAAAACAGTTAAAATTATACAGAAAAGAATAAACTTAACCAATTAATACACTATTTTCCCTACGTAAATTACACACAAACAGCAGAAAATGTATTCAAAGGCATATAAAAAAAACACATGTACAATAAATATATACACACAATATGTGCAATAAGGTTACATATATGCAAGAAAACAAGAAGAAAAATTTTCTTGATAATCATTTTTCATTTACACATAATGTTTAAATACATATAGATATATACAGCTGCAGCAATACTATTTTTATTATTATCTTAAACTTGTTTCAAAGACCTAGTCATTATCACCAGTGACTATAACTATAATTTACAAGTAACGTATATAAAATGATTAGGGTTTATTATATATATGTTTATTTAGTTATTAAATAATTATCTTGTCTTACAAGCCGTGCTCAAATCTTATTTTTAATTCATATTTATAATGACAATTCCAAATCACACAATCCCTTATTGTTAATATACCCTGTAGCATTAATATTTTTAAAAGTAGACTATTCGACCTTTGTTTAATACTCTACCTCAAACTTTCTACTTTCATAGAGAATATAAAACGAATTCGGAAAGCGGAAACATATATTGATAAATGCCTTAGTAGTAAGTAAATAAAATGTGATTTTAATTAGTTACCTAAATTCGAATTGACTAATATTCCAAATAAATTTTATTACGTTATTGTAAATAAACAAAAAGCAAAAATAAACAATTTATTGTTAATTTCAAATTTACTCAAAGAGTAACAATCGGGACAAGGGTATTATTGCAAACCTAATTTTTGTATGAGAGTACGAGTTTTACTTACATCAAAATTAAAATTGTTATATAATAACAGTTTTATATATATAGTAAACTCCCGATTCCCGATTATCTGTGGACGGATTACCCGGTTTGCGGATTATCCGGGGTCTACCATCGTTTTATAAATATCCAATTTTTATTCCAATCAGATTCATGTATTTAAATTTACAAACGGTGAATTACGACGTAAATACATATAAGGCTTAACAGAAGTGAAGATGAAGGGAATAGATATGTAAATATGTACGTACTAATTTTTACATTGGAAGGGAAGCATCCCGACGCGGGCCGGCGAAATAAAAGGGCCGAGCAGACTATACTGTATATAAGAGACAGTGTCAAAATGCTTGGACGCCCGAAAACCTATTGTGTATCATAAGATAGTAAACAAATTTCAGCTAATCTCAGCTATAATTAGTCTAGGATGTGACATATGCGTTATCCATGTCTGTCATACATTATCGATCTTTATGGCTTTGTGACACAAGTAAACACTGTGCGACAAAATGGTTCTCAAGAAACTTAGATCGCACATTAAAGCTAAACCAATTCTCACAAAAAAACAAACAAAAGTGACAGATTTTTTTGTTAAAAATTGAAAGTATTATGCGTAAAGGAAATTACATATACACATACATACTTACTTTTGACATATACTTATGTAAGTATTGTAAATAACTAGACATATAAATGTACATCTTATAATACATCGACATTTTAAATTATTTTCTGTATTTATTTTGTCCTCTGAATATTATTTGTGAATTGCATTAACCGGGGTCATTATTTGTGTAACTTATGGAATAATAATCGATTATCGATCGTTTTGCGTATTCTTTGTTCATAGAGGATTATCCGGGGAATTCGTTATCCGGCGTTGCCTGGCCACCCTATTCCACGGATATATGGAGGTTCACTGTATATATATATATATATATATATATATATATATATATATATATATATGAAACATGAAATAGAACCTAACTAAGCTAAACTTTCATCACGGTTTTCTTTATATCGCCGTAATTTTTAAAATGGAGGTCTTATTAATTTGAATTTCAGAGCTTATAATCAAATATTTTTCAATCAGAAATGAATATTGAGGTGAGTATATTTAGTAGTAGTAATAACAATAATATAGTAAATATAAAAGTAACATAATCGTGTATATTCTGTAAGAAGATTAATTTAGAGAAGAACAATATTGTTATCAGTTTATGATACTTCACTTTGTAAACTATTTACAGTGACCTCACAATAGTATCAGATTTAAGCAGTAGCGTTTGCTAATCTGACCAATCTATACATAGGCATACGAATCAAATCCAGTTTCAAGCAACTAGGACTAACAATGTTATCATAAAGATACCATAAGGCACTATAATAAAAGTATCTAGGGTTGGGTATTTCGTTCATAGTGTTGAATTATTTTAAGAATAAAATTCTGTTTTATTTTCGGATGAATTTTATTTTTCAACATAGGACATTTTGTATATTTATTGCTTCTTACTTACTTTATTGTCAATAATAATATTATTATTTATTAGCATAATAGTAGTATTAACTATTTCTATGCTACTGCCGATTTTTCCAGTTAAAAATCACTGCTGTCATATATATTGTCATTTAATATTTTGAGCTCAACGAGGTAAATGTATATCTTTTAATACTATCTAAAAATGAAAATACGTTTTTGTTTTGAAGATTGTTGTGAGTTGAAAATTGGGCTGTTTTCAACTTTGAAACTGTTCTTGTTGATATGTTTGCTCCGTTTTATTTATGACTAAATTGGATTCATCGCCGACTAACGCTCTCGGACCACATGTTATCTCAATTTCAATAGAAAGAAATCTTGAAATAATTGGATTTCTATGTACAGGTTTTCAAACGTGTTATTTTAGAGTTCACGTTACCTCTTTTGCTTCCTAATTAGTTTAGATGCTCCGAAATTATTAAACAAAGAATGTTATTTGGTGATAAAAAATAGTGTTGGAAATAACCTTCGGGTAGACATAATATGTTACATGTTGGTATCATTACTTGACCATGAAAAGGGCAACAATGTGAAGTATTATTTGAAATTTGGCCACTAATCGCTCGAATAATATTTCATGCCTTTTTTTAATATGGTTTGTTATAGTATAAAGTAAAATTTTAATAATTAACTATACAGCATTCTTATTTTTTTTTCAGCCAAATGATATCCCAATTTTTTACACGTAACATTTTAGTAAATATTTTTTGAAATTTCCTTGAATGTATCTACAGAATTTGGATTCAAGATGTTTTCTACATTAAATGCAAATATTACTAATTTTTAGGAAAACCTCTTTGATACACGTAGTTAATAATCGTATTTATATTTCAAAATCTGATTCCTAATTGTTTACCTTACTATAAGAAATACTTTCTATCTTAAAATATGTATTCATTTAAAAGACATTTTTAATCCAAAATAATAATAGTTTTATAATGTTATAAAATATTAATAATGAATTCTAAATTTGTATTGTATACATAGAAGTATTTAAATAATAATATAAGTACTTTCATATAACAGACTTGGACAACAAAATTGTGCAAATATTCTGTCGTGGAAAGGAGCCACATGAAACGTTATGTAACATTACACCCTAGCAGAGACCTTATAGATATTGCTGACCAGTCGTAATTTACAGCAAAGCACAATCTAGCTCAAAGACCAGTCAGCAAAATAAATTGCTAAATACAGAATAGAATTTTCGCATTGTACCAAATTCAATTTTAATGAACGTACCTACAGCATATTTTTTTAAAAATTTATTAAATCTTTTAGTAAAAATAATAAATTTGTCTTTATAGGTTGTTCGTGGTTTATATTAGAAAACATTTATACTTCTCAAATTCCTTGTTTATTGCTGTTACAATAGGCCTAATATTTTACAAAATGTTTTTAAAAACTGTGTTTTCATTTTTATTTTATATTCGAAATAATTCGAAATAAATGGGACAGAGACTCTTCGGAAAACGGAAAATTCTGATTACACAGAAGTATATTTCTGTGCATTAGAAAAAATAGGAGAATTTTATATGAAGATTTCTGGGAAGCCTGATTAATTTCCTATCCATTCCATATTGATATAAACATTTCTTGAAGCCCGAGTCATTTTCGTTACATACTGTATTTATATAAGCATTTCTCGGTAGTCCCACTCATTTCGTTAGCATACCGTATTGATATAAATATATCTTGGAACTCCGAGTCATTATCTTTACATACCGTATTGATTTAAACATTTCTTGGTAGCACGACTTATTTTCTTTGTATAAAATACTGGTATAAATATTTCTTGGAAGCCGGACTCATAATTTTCTTTCAAATAGACCCCAATAGAAATAGGCTCGAATTATACGGAAGCTCGAAATATTGGGACTTGGATTTTCGAGTCTCTATTGTATATTGAATTATAGAAAATAAATATAAAGGAAATTCCTATTTTAACGTCTTAGACGTTAAACCTTTATCAGAACACTCTGTTCTTCTATTTCTAAACGTAATACAATACAATTACATAATGGCCACTCCATAACAAAGGTACTACTTACATTATGTTCACAATGAAGAAAAGATAACACTAAAGCGTATATTATTATAATACTGTGGCGAAACTTATCCATAAGCGATCGGAATCTTCAAACCTCAAACCTTCACAAAACGTTTCCAAATAAATGTATTCCAATATTAAAAAAAAAAAAACATTGACTCTCCCCATCACCAATTATTTTAAAAGCAAATGTTTTAGACTACGTAAACATTGAAGACATCGTATTTTAAACGTGATTAGATTTTGTAACAAATTGTAAACGTTTATTTATTTGCTTAATGTCATTGTTTTTCCGAATTTAAATAGTTTAGGCAAAATAGAGCGTTAAAGGAGGTCTTTTCATGAGAGGATTATACAGAAATGACAGTGAAATAACTAATCGCGACACTTTAATTATTGCTTTTATGCAAGAAAACTTTAAGAGAAGTACCCTAAATGATGTTCTAATTAGATGATATACTTTATTTAGATGACAAATTTCTCCTTCAGACGTGATCATTTTAGTGATGGAATAGATTTCACGTCTATATTTTGAATATTTTCTACTTACGAGTAATTTGACTCATGTATCTGATTTCCCTTTATGCTCCAAAAAAATAAAATTGTAATTGTATAAAACAATCTCGTGCTATCTATGTCCCTGACGTTTAACGACTAAACCTCTAACCGTAAGACAAAATGGCTGCTTTTATTTGAACTTTGAACTCTTTCGGTTATCTAGAAAAATGAATGTTACAGTTAGTTATCATATCAGTGTGACAAAGTAGTGTTTAAATAGATAGGTAAAAATGAAAGAAAGAGAGAGAGATAACAGTGCCTTTTTTGGACAGTGGTAACCTATTAAACACATTAATATAGCAGATTAAGACTTACATGAGAGAAGTTCAATCAAAATCTTAAAAATCTTTTGTAATAGATCTTTAAATAAATAGCATATATTTTGAATTTTCAAAATAAAAGCTGTTCTGGTAACAAATGGCTAGGTTCATATACGGCAAGACACATTTAATCAGTTCAGCAAAATAAACAATGGTATCTTATTTGTTACTTTTTTCAGTTAATTTAAGTTAGTGTCAATAATTATAAAAAAATTGTAAATTAGCATTGTTATTAATTTTTTATGGCATTTGGTAATTGCATATGGTTAGCAATTGCTTTACTTCATAAAAGCAAGATTTAAAATACCTGTATTTTAAAAGTTTCATTTCTGTCAGTATTGTTACAGTTCTAAAATAAAATTGCAAACTGTCCATAAAATTTAGAAAATTAAGTTGGGAACGTGGTTCTTTTGATAAATGAAAGCTCGCGGTGTTGTCAGAATTTAAATGAAACCTTATATCAGATTACTTGACTTACCTTTTCCTTTACAATTTCCATTCTTGCCACTCTACTTGAATTCAAACTTACTTGTCATAAAGTCGTTGCATATATTGCAATATTATACATATTTGTAATAATTATCTTTACCAGTAAATAAAGGGCACATAAACATGTCCTATACTTACAATATAAAAAGGAAATGGATAAATAAAAATATAATTACAAAACGAAGATTTATTCAATATAAAACACAAAATAATGTAAAAAAAGAGACAGAAAACTTTATTTACATTAATTGGGACTAGAATTGAAACATAACACAAAACTAATACAAAAAATACTTTAAAACTATTCATACTTCAAAAACAAAATTTCGAAAAACAGTCGAAGCAATTTATAAAAATAATAAAACCCTAACGTCACTGACATAACTTAAAAGAAATTTATAAACCTAATAATTGCACGGTAAAAAATACTAATAGGTAAATTAAAAATACAAACGGAAGATTTTACATACATACCTAAAATTACATCCACACACACACACACCCACACACACACAAACACACACACACATACACACACAAACACACACACACACACACACACACACACACACACACACACACACACACTCACACACACACACACACACAGAGCAAGAGAGAGAGTGAAGAAAGAGAGAAAATTTCGTTTTAGCAGGTTTCCTGTGTGCCTAGACCCCAGCGGTTTGTCTAGAAATCGAAAATTAAAAAAAAGTAAATACTTGAGTTTTTAGCATGCTAGTAATGGTTTGTAACTAATTAGGCCCAAATAACGTTAAAAACAATATTTTATTTCACAGACAAGCAAGCAAAATGTGATTAGAATTTACAGGTCCAAACCAAGCTACTTAGGCTAAGAAACCGTTACTAGTAGACTAGAATAAAAATTAATTTTAACAATAATATTAGTAATTATTAAATAAAATGTGACAAAAATATAATCCATCTAAAGAGTACTAAATACAAAGGGTATATTATTAAATAATACTAAAAAAAGGGGGATAGAACAAGAAATATATAACGTTTATTAACAGTAACTAAATAAGCTATCTAAAAAAGAATTAGTGACAAATATAAATGCTCTTGAATACTGTAAGGTTAAGTCAACCAAAATAATTATTGGTGTTACCAAAGACCGTTTACTGTGAATTATCTGTTGGGTGAGATTGTATAACAAGATAAAAAATTCAAAATCAAGTGGAACGAAATTTCATTTCAAAGAGAATGAACTCATATGAATAATAGAGCTATTGACAAAATTTCAATTAAAACATTGTTTAAAGAAAATATTAATTTCGATGTGTTTTTCCAGCCTAAGAAAAAATTATATTATATATTTATATAGCTACGTGCAAAGTTAGTTTCAAGATTAGTTTTCACAATAAAGGTAAAGGGGCAAAACTTACAGACGCAATAGTCGTCGAAATTACAATGTTGCAGCTCACGTGTAGAACCTATAAAATTACGTGGTTGAAACACATCGAGGCTTCTCTTAATAAAAGTTACGGAGTATCCATAGAGACTGTAGCCTCAAATCTGAACAGAAGTTATAAAATGCGAGGCTAGATCCAAAGATCTAGCGCTTGTCGAGACTAACATGAAAGTCGTTTTTAGTTAGATCCTCCATCGATTTTCTTCTATGGCCTACTATTAGAACGGTGTCTATTTTGTACAATAATGTAACTTGTAACGATCGCTAAATATAATAAAGTAAAAGTTCGCATCAGCACAATGAGCAGTTAACCAGACATATCCAAAAGGGAGTTCCGGGTCCTAGCATGGTTTCCGGAGGAATCATCTTCGGAAGGATAGTATCGGTTAAAAGGAAATCATAAACGAGAATCCAATGAAGAAATTCATTACAAAAAAGGCAAGTTAACTGTCAGTAAATCTTGACCGAATGTTTAATAAATAATTAAGATATTATTATACTTTATTAAAAAAATGTAGTTAAAGAAAAACAATTTCAACATCACTAATTGATTTCACCCTTAGTTGTTTTAAATGTATTAAATAATAAAGTTGTCACAAAAAATACAACAATTTTGTAAACAAGTGAAATATTTTAATTATAAAATATATTATAAGGAAATAAAAGGCATGTATTTAAAGTTGGAAAAATCTGCCGATGAAAGTAGTTATTATTAATATTTATAGTTAAAGAAAAATGTTAATCTTTTAATATAATTTTGTTGTATAGCAAGATGTGAAGATGAATTTTATTTATGTAAGAGAGATATATGCAGAATAATTTTAAAAGAAAACAAGTAACTATCAAATCTAAATAATTTAGAGAGACATTTTAAAAGTAATTATTAAATGGTAGGTTTGAAAAAACTCGTCATTATAAGGAAATATCTAAATTTAGATAGATTGGTTAAAATAGAAGAAGAATAAAGCAAAGTATAATATATTTAATATATATATATATATATATATATATATATAATAGTTTAATGGCTAAAATAAATAAAATGAAAATGATGCAGAATAATTTTAAAAGAAAACAAGTAACTATCAAATCTAAATAATTTAGAGAGACATTTTAAAAGTAATTATTAAATGTTGGGTTTGAAAAAACTAGTCATTTTAAGGAAATATCTAAATTTAGATAAATTGGTTAAAATAGAAGAAGAATAAAGCAAAGTATAATATATTTAATTTATATATATAATAGTTTAATGGCTAAAATGAATAAAATGAAAATATATAAATTTTGATTAATTGAAATAGAAAAGTGGTCAAGGGTATAAATATTTAGGGTTAACGGTATAAACTAAATTTTATTAAATTGGGAAACCAGACTTTATCGTATATATTTTATTTAATATCAGATGCATAATTTTATTATTAAGTATTTTTTTAATTAAGAATTAGGGTCACAAACCCACCAAAAATATCCATAAAAATAAATTAACTTTCACTTACTGGGATATAAATATGTTATTTTAAATAATTTGTAAATGATAAAAAAGAAAAACAAGAAAGGACAGAAGTTGTAAGGGAAGTAAGATATATAGGTGGGTAAATATAGGGTTTGCTGCAACACACAAACACACACACACACATACACACACACACACACACACACACATATATATATATATATATATATATATATATATATATATTTATTTATTTATTTAGGTTAGTTTTGGTTGGTAAAAATTATTTAGATTTTTTGGACTAGGAGACTGACACTTACCTTGGAAGAGTCCACTCTGTAGTCTTGAAATAGAAACACATAAAAGCACTTAAACATGATATATTTCAACCACTCAGTGGTCATTGTCAATCAAAGAGAAAACACACAAAAATATGAGAGAATGAAATAAAATAATTATAAATTCATGTGTTTCTATTTCAAGACTACAGAGTGGACTCTTACCAACGTAAGTCTGTCAGTCTCCTAGTCCAAAAAATCTAAATAATCTTTACCAACCAAAACTAACCTAAATAAATAAATAAATACATAAATATATATATATATATATATATATATATATATATATATATATATATATATATATATATGTGTGTGTGTGTGTGTGTGTGTGTGTGTGTGTGTGTGTGTTTTGTGTGTGTGTGTTTGTGTGTGTGTGTGTGTGTGTGTGTGTGTGTGTGTGTGTGTGTGTGTTCTATACAGTGATTCCAAATACACATTTGAAGAATACTGTATATTGTATTGACCCAAATACTCTCTTCTACGTATTACATATGCGATACCAATTTAAGTTTCTTATCCGTTCCGTTCGCTATCTGTGTAACGTTTTGAAGGCCTAAACCTCACTGAATGGATTCTATTTTCTCGGAATAACTATGATTTGTCTCTTATAGTGGGACTGATTATATACGGTATTTTTAGATTATCTATAATTGTCAAAAGTTTGTAGCGTTTGGTATTAGTTTAGATAAAATTATATTATATTTTCTCTAGAATTTGAGAATTACACATATGAGAAAATGCAGAGTTTTATGGGGGCAATCCTCTGTTAAAAGTGGCAACAAATATTTTGTTTTTTCGTATTTTACATATCAACAGCAAATAAAACGAATAGCAAATACAATAAATAGAAAAATGTAGGATGTATATGAAATAATAAAATATATAGAAATTAAAATGAATTTAATCTCCTATCGTTATAGTAAACATTTGAAATGATTTCCTGCAGCTTTAATACAGATCCACAGTCGTATGATGACATTTGCAGGAAAGGTTTTAATGTTTTTTTCAATTGTTTTAAATCACGCTTTCGATATTTGTTTTCAATTCATCAATTGTATGAGAGTTGCCTTTGTTAAAGTCCTCATTATATCATCAACATAGGAAAAAGCCAGCAGGTGTAAGATTTTGTGATCTCGGAGACCACAGATCATCGATACTAATCATGATGGAAAAATGTCCATAGCTTTGCTATCTCTGCATTTGCAGTATGACGTAGTGTTGCCCTGTTGTAGCCAGCATTGTCGTTTTTCAACAACCCAACTATTGTATCAAATTACGATAAACTAGTCAGTCTATAATAATGTAAAAAAATAACGGCCCTATTATACAGCGGCGGCAAACAGAGATTTTATGTGTGTACAGTTATTTTGTATGAAAAACATGAAGATTTATAGCTCACCATATTCTCCAGTGCTGAGTATTCATATAAGCGTTTAAATGAAACTACGCCTCTAAAAAATTGATCTAACACTTTAACGAATCCAATACCTGGTCAATTATCTTTAACCAAGAATCGAAACCATCGACCATTTTTTACACGTTTTTGATTGTGTAGCTTTCTGTTCATGAGTTACGCCAACACGATAAGGATGCAAACATAACATTCTCATAGCTCTGTAAACAGTTATTTTAATGATACTGTTCTACGCGACCCATTAGGTGACTGTGTCAAACGGTTATTCCACCCTTCGAGAACTTCCTCTGTTTGTTTTATGATCTTGCGAGCTGGTTTCTGATTGAGTACACTCCTAGTTTACGGATTTGTTTTGGAATATTTTCATTTTATTTGGAACGACAGAACGGTTGAATCTCAACGTAAATATATTTTGCACTCAATCGTAAAAATTAAACGCTATATAAGTCTCTACAATAAACACGTGTCCTTTAAAAAAGAAATACGTTACACAACGTAATAAAACAATAGCAGGGTAGTCATTGCATTATTACATGTTCAGCCAACTTCAATTGTCTTAGGTACTTAGCTTTGGTTACACTAATGTGAGCCTACCCATTAGAAGAGATAAATTTACACAAGATTACTTCTACCTTTTTACACTCAAGGTCGCATCTAAAAGGTCGCAAATAAAAACACAAACACAAAGGGCTGGTTAAATAAATAAAAATTTACAAAACTCATCCGGGTTAGACATAATGTCAGAACTGTATGATAACGTCATACCCATTATACCGTAAGCTAAGTAAGTGTCTGATAAGAGGCACAAGAAGTTAGTGGCAGAAGAAATATTCGAAGCAATTAAATTTAACTATTAGAAGTTATAATGTAGGTGGATCAAAACAATGAACAATAATGTGTGAATTCCAATGAATCACACATTAAAAGACCGATCACCAAGTCGTGGAAAGGCGAAATAGATGAAGATATAGAATGATATATATATATATATATATATATATATATATATATATATATATATATATATATATATATATAGAGAGAGAGAGAGAGAGAGAGAGAGAGAGAGAGAAAGAGAGAGCACACACAATAACGGTAGGAATGGTGAAGAGGAGTTATGAAAACTAAGTAGAAATGAGGAAGTAGAGGAAAAAGAAAAGAAGAATAACAATTTAAGATAAAACCATTAAAATTGTATCTTATACAAGGTAGCAATGGCTTCCTTTTTGTTTATTTATTATGAAAGTATAAATAAAACAACTGTTTGATGAAATACATCTGATTTTAAACTTTTCGCTATGCCATCGGCATTTTATTGTACCTCGTTTAGATTTTTTAAACGAAAGATGCTAACAATATTTTGTAGACTGAAAGATTACAATCGTGTAGTTGGTTTATGTATTTTTACTGGAACGTGTGTAATTAACATCCGCAACAAAAATACCGTTGCCTCAATTGTATAATATATTTAGATTTAGTCTCCATAAATACTATTTTTTGTTATTATCATTCCATCTATATTATGTAATTATATGTCTATATTGCCTAGAATTTATTTATTATGTATTTGTTGAACAACCAAAGTGTTTACAATCTATCACAAACATGCTTTAGAAAATGTAGATGACGGTTTCCAAGATCTTTGAAGTGCTGTTTGAGAATTGTGGCATGTTTAATATTGCTTGAAATTCCGTTGTAAAGCTCTATCTTTCTCTCCCTTCCATCAAAATATCTTACTTCAGTTGTCTATTACTGTATAAATTAGAACTTACACTTGCCTCCCAATGTAATTCTATTAGTTTGTTTAATTTGTCTTGAATTTAATAAATTATTAGTCTATGTTTTGTAACTTTGGTAGTTCGCCCAAGTAATTCAAAGTTATAGAGTGCGTTATCTTTTATATAATATTGTTATTGCAGAAAAATTAAAAGATCTGTTCTCTATAATATAAAGCAGTGGTAAAGACTTATTACTATTGTGACTTAGCCATATTTGTAAGTATACACTTATTGTGTAGAGCGTTTAGTCTTGTAAATTATCGATTGTTGAATGTAATGGATAAATACCCGTTGATTTGTAATGTAAAATTAATTTATGCCTATCCCAAAACAACATTTTTTACGTTAGAAGTGCCTACGTTAACATCAAATCTCCACAAAACACTTGGAATCAAAAGAATCCTACGGTTCTCCTACCGCCAGTTACAGCTGCGGAATATATTCACCTCCGATGTTTTTGAAGTGAACTTTATTTCTAAAAGCAGAAAGAAGTAATGCACGCTTTAATTTATATAAGTGTATTAATAAAACGTTTCAGTAACAAAATTTCACTGGACAAATCTCATTGTAAAAACTGATCACCTAATGTAACGACGTTGGATTTTTAAACAAGAACTCAATTACGTTTATTAGCATTTTAAACTTACATACTAGGTTTTTCATAAAATATATTATCCTAGATTACTGTATAATTGTAAGACAAATTTTACCTTTTGTAAATGGCATATAAAATTTGCGGCCTATTTAACCGTTACTAATAGCTAATGTAAACTATACATAAATGTTTGCTTAAGAAACGGATGTTTTGGCAAACGAATATTGAAGGGAGAGTTTACAGTCATATTTCATTGATGTACTTTGTTTAATAATTTATATCCTTTTAAACGTTATTGTGACGGTTTCACATAGAGTAGTCAGACAGACATATGTTTATGAGTAATAGGTGAAACAAAATAAGCTAGTGTGTCTAGGATTAAACAATCAGTAGATCTTAACTCCAAGACCAGTTCTAAATTATTTATTTTAGTGAAAAAAATATATTCTGTTAGAAAAGAAATACTGTATATTGGATTTCAAACATTGAATATCTCAAGGGTTGCTTCAGAACTGTTTCAATTTGATACAAAATTTACTCGTACAGAATGTTACAAACTTACATCAATAAGGAAACTCAGGGATAAAATCTTCTAAAGGAATAAATATTTCATAAGATACAGGAATAAAAGACATTTACATGTTTTTGTGTTACTACGTTATTGTAGTAGTAACCATTTGTATAATTATCACACATGAATATTAGACCAAGTCAATTGCAACCACGGCCCTATTAACATTGGTACTAATTGTTCAAACATACCGCTTGTCTCCATGAATAAGATATCCCGCATGTGCGCTACCCCAAGGGATACCCCGCATGGGAAATCATGACAATACCACGACTAAAAATGTTATGTCGTTATCCTGACAAATACGATCAATTAATATAATTTTCAGAAATAAACGTGTCTGAAACATTCTGTAGATGTTTATAAAATTAAAAATATTATTACCAGGACGAATTATTTCAAGTACAATCTTTGTAACAATATGGCTTTCTAACGATCCTAAATCGTTAGTAAGCATGAAAATGTATATTGGAAATATATTATTAAAATGATTAAGTATTTTGATAATAAATAATTTGGATTAGAGAGAGAAATATTTTAATGAACAGCCATTCATGGTTCTTGGAAATGAGTAAAATGTAAAAGTTACTGGCGAAGTATTTCATTTAGTTCTAAAGAAGTGAAAATATAGAATATTTTGTCATTTTTTTAAACATCAAATTTATTTTGTTACTAACTATTTAACTCTGACAGGTCGATACTGATGTAATATTAGGCCCAATAATTCATTTCGATACCGTTGTATTGGATGGACCAGTAATCGATTTTGATATGGATATTGTTATTGCTATTGTGTTTCAAGTTTCTTATCACAACAAAGATTTAAAATATAAAATACAACAAACTTTGATATTGTTCAAATAGAAAATCGTATAAGAAATTTTCGCATAAGAAAAACTGACACATTTAGAACCCATGTTTCTCAATTCCTTCTATAAGCTCTCACTCTCCTTATATATATCTTGTACGAATTTTCAATTGTTATTAAATACGTTTTTATTAAGCCAGTTGTTTAAATACATTTTTTTAAAACCTGTTGTGGATGACAATTGATGTTAATACAGTTTATTAAAATATTTATTTATAATTAAAATTTTAAAAAAATATTTCTTTGGTCAGACTCGAACTGCAGACTTTAAAATCTGGAATTTTGGCACTGAGCCAACTTTCCAATACCTAGAAATCAGTGACCTAAATCATTGATTATAAAGGTAAAGTTTATAGTAGTAGTAATGGGGCATTACAAGAGATTAATAGATTGAGATATTATAGGTCACCATTAGTTTCATAAATTAAAAATTGAAAAAGCGAATAAATAGTAATAAACAAAAGATAATAATAGTCCAACACTATATACTGTATAGAGAAGGAAATAGAAAATTGTATGGACATTTAATTTTTATTTTTCTACTTGATATTGTGATTCTATCATATTTAAATTAATTTTAATTATAAAATAAAAAAGTAAATATAATAAAAAGTAACTAAAATTAAATATTTCTATCTGGACTTAAGTGAGACTGACGATTTTTACATTGCTTGTTTATTTTCATTTTCGTAAAAACTATATTATGTTTAAATTTTTAAAAAACATTACTTTTAACATAGTAAACACATTAGAAAAAAACAAAGCACATAATTCATTTGTAGCACAAAATTAAATGTCATAATAAAGTTGAACATTATATAAAATGGTTTTGCATGCTTTTAGGATAATGTATTGATAGTTTTATTAAAATAAAATGATGTTCATTATAAGTATTGCTATACGCGATAGAATATTTGTTTTCATTCCATTTCATAAACTTCTCAGATTTTATCTGAGTATTCAGAGTTATATAAATATTTTTACTGTTTTAACTGTATAAAACAACTGTGGCGTAATGTTCAACATAAATAAATGAATTCTCTAAACCACAAATATCTTTTTTCTTTTATTAAAACATTTATGTACATTTCGATTGCATGGCAATCGAAATTTTGTACGTAAGGCTTTAAATAAAAGAAAAATTTATTTGTGGTTTAGAGCTTTCATTTATTTATGTTGTTACTGTTTTAATTAAATGTTTTAAAATATAAAAATTATTTAAACGAATTATATGTTTTTTTTCCAAAGTTTATTTAAAAGACTTTACTTGAAATTTAGAAATTATTTGTTGTAATAAAATATTTTAACAATAAGCAGAGGTTTTTAAATAACGTTTGAAGTAATAGTGTTTTTCATTGACAAGGAATTTTCGATCATTATTATACCAGGACATTATTATTAAATGCGACTATTTAAGCGTTTTTATTTAAAAACCTTGCCTAAAGGTTGAAGTGATAAAATTTCAAAAGTTTTTAAAAGAAACTTTTATTGTTAAAACCTCATAAAAAGTTAGGAAATAAACCTTAATGAATCACAATTATTATTTATTATTAATTTTTTGTATTATAAATTTATTTATATTTTAAAAACCAGTTTGAAATCTTTAAGTTTTTAGACAGAACGGTTAATCTATTCTGGTTTTTAATGTAAATTAAGAAACAAAAGATTTAATTTTTGAAAATATTATTTAAATTGTTGTAAACTTATCACTGAAGAGTGATAATTTGTTGAAGTATTTAAATAACAGTATTTTCAGTGTGTGTGTGTATATATATATATATATATATATATATATATATAACATAAATAACAAGCCAAGTAGGAATATAGGATGAAGAGGACATTTGGATTTAAAACAATAATACGTTTTAAACATTGCATATTTTACTTAAATCATCTAAATATTCCCTCCTGTGCTATTTTGAATGCTCATATAATCTGTACTAAAACTAAAGAAGCTATAATCCAGTTTCTACGTCAACAAATTGTTGTTTCCTTTTACAACATTAGACTCCAAGAATCTTGTTCTGTAATAGAGTTCATTTAGAACATAAATTCAACAGAAATGTATTTAAATTTGTTTTAGTAATAAAAAAACACTTTGTTTCTTCATTTACATATAAAACAAAAATCAGTTGGAACTTTACTCTGTGTTGAATTTAAATGAAACAAAATATGTAGTTATGTCGTTCTGCAGTCTGTGTCACGTGTACGTGTTACGAACTTTATATGAAATACAAGTTTTTGTTCTTTCCTCGTACAAGCTGTAAACTGAAATTGTTTTAAATAACAAAACTCTGTGAACTCGGTTTAATTCCTTTCAAAATAACAAGGTCTGTAATCGACGTGTAACAGCCATAAGGCTAAACCTTTTTAAGATATAATTTAATTGTTATACTAGTCTAAACAGAAATACAGTACCGACTGCGACTAACTCATCGATTGTTTCCCTGGGTTACATAAATAACAAAAACTATTTTATTTCTGTTTCTGTAACACTATCTAATATTCTTTAACCAAGTATAATCGTCTTTGTCTTCTGTTTTATATTTTACAAGAAAAATAGAACCTTAAAGTAATTTTTTACTATTAGTTAAGTACACAAAAGTGTATTTAAAATAGCACTTTGAAGCAAACTTTAAAGATTTCCGGCTATCGGAGATAACGAAATGACGATAATGGGATAAACAATTTAGACAACAAATTGTTAATATGAGTGGTCTTGAGAGAGTTTTCGGTTTAATCTAAACGGTGAAACATAATCCAATGATAGGTTAAACATTTTTAGATATGGGGTTACTAAAATTGTACATATATATTTTTCAGTAAGTAAAAACATATACAGTATACGAGTAACATGTAAATAAAACTGTAATGTTGATCACTGCAACGTTAGAGATTATCCGGATTTAAACTTTAGACGAAAGTTAATATTAGTTATCCATTGTGTAAGCACAATATTGCCAATACGAGTATTACTTTTTATTTACAGGTATTTACATGACTTTTTGATCAATATTTGCTCATACAGCATTATCAAAACATAAGGGTTGTTTCATAATATACAGCCTATATCAGGGTTTTCACAATTTTATGAATAAGACATTTATGATTAAAGTGATATTTTCTTGTTATTTTAATTTGCAAAAAATCAAATTTCCTAAAAAATAATTGAGTTAAATAATAAAGGATATGATTTTGACGTCATATTTTTAAATGTAATTAAAATAGTTCTACTTTTATCACAAATATTTCGTCGACGAAACCAAACAACTGCCCTCTTTCGTTGGTTGAGAATGAAATGATATATCTTTTCAAGTAACTTTTACACGAGACACCAAAAACTGTGTCGAACTTACTTTGCTACGTGAACATACATCGTCTAGAATATAAGATAACATTGTTCCATATATATTAACAATATTTGTGAATTTTTTTAAAAATAAACATCTCCACCTCTCTCTCTCTCTCTCTCTCTCCATATATGAATATGAAATTAACTCTCAATATATAGTTAATTATATTGCTAACCTTAATTTAATAAACAAAACCTCGTAAATATTGAGAGCCTTATAAATGCAGAACAAATATCAGAAACCTCACATTGGTATTTAAAACAAAAAATCATCTTCACCTTAGATTTGTTAAGTGACAAAATTGCTACAGCTTCACTAAACTACCCTTTTATAATGTTCACAACTTATAAGCCCAGACAACGAAAAGGTATAAGGGGGAAATATTTGGAGCACCATTTTTGACTTCGTAACTTTATTTCGACTAGTTATTAGGTGATCGTATCAAAAGTCCCCGCCCGTAGCCTTTGAACCAAAAGGAAGGACAGTTTTCAAGGCCTAATTTTCGTGTTTTCGTTTTAATTTTAGAAACTGTGTGTCTTAGCGAAAAAAATATATATTACAAAATGAAAGCTAATTAAATGTGCTACAAGTATAATTTACTTAAATTTTTCGATATACTGTATAGTTTGTACGATATCCGCTCTAGTTTTGGAAAGACATTTTTGAGACACGTTTTTTGCTCTTTTTGACCGGAAAACCATAAAAAATAAATGCTGACCAAAGCGTTGAAAAACATTAAATACCAGTCAATAATTTCTATTAATTTACTATTTTATCATTTTATTCTACATCGTACACTAATTTCTATACTGAACGGGAAATCTGAAGTTTTGCGACAAATGTCGAGTAATAAATCTTTCAATTTATTACCATTCCCACTCGACATATTAGCGGAAATGCTTACTAATATGTACGCATAGTGAGTATCGGAAATTGCAAATATACTCGTTTTAGATTATACATACTTGTGGTTTCGCTGAGGCTTCTCGCACTAAATTACTGATAATCTAAACTCCTTTGATTGGAAAATATTTTGCATTTGGATATATGAGAGTCTATAAGGCACTGCATAGTTTTATAAATCCAAACCATTAAATTATAACGAATTTAATATACTTAGAAAAGAGAATTACACAGAATTTTACGACAGTAGGTAACATTGAGTCAATTTATGGTTTTCTTAAGGTTGGAAGCACCTTGATTCCTCGTTTTTGTCTTCTTCTTCCCCAATATTGTCCCCATTAGACCCCTTTAGGAAAAGGTCAAATGGTTCTCCTGTTCTTCTTCATCTTCGGAGTTCCCTAGGAAGTTTTGCTAGTGTACATTTGAGGCCAACATTTCTGCAGCCACTCTTACTCACTGTGCACTGGAGTCAGGTAGTTGTTCTTAACCGTCCACCCACACATCTGAGCAAGCAGTCACAGGCCGAGCTTCGGAGGGAATGCTGTTTTATAGCTCCCTAGAGGTGAGGAAGACAAGGGATGTCAGGCTCGATGTTAGCTACCGATTTCAAGAATGACTTGTACCTGTACCCATACCACTTCAAGATGCAGGTTTCAACTGCATGTTGATGAGCATGGTTTTGTTGAACATGTTTGACAGAGAATCTTCTTGTTTGACTTTTATGTCGGTGTCTTCGGTGAACTGGATGACAGGAGACTTGCTAAGTCAATAGGATATTGACTTGCTGACATTGCTGCTTTGCTACATTCGTGCTTGAAGTTGATGACGAATAGCCCTCAAAGACTACTGTACATCTCCATCCGTTGTAGTTCTTCGTGATAAAGGTGATGTAGCTCTCACCGACTGTTGGCACATCCTTGCCAAATTGTATTATGTACGAGGTGCCGTCCGTCTAATACGATTTATAACTGTGCGTCAAGTACATCCTTGGTCGTAGTGTTAAATAGTGTCTATGCTTATCCCGTTTCCTCATCCTGCTATCACTAATTAGGGCTAATGGAAACGGGGCTAGCTCGTATTTAATGTATAGTTCTAAGTCTTCGTCTCTTTGGTTTGCTGATGGATATACGAATAGGAAGAATGGGTTTACAGGAATCTTTTCGTCATAGATTTTGATCGATGAGCTCACTGTCGACAGTGGAAAAGCGCGATGCTTTCAAGATGCCGAATTGACCATTTTAGCTATTGCTTGCTTACCTACCGCATTATTATAGCAAATGATTGTTGTATCTCCAACAACTTTTGTCGCGATAGATACGATGCCACTGTTCTTTGGGAAGGGAGGTAGTTTCTCAAATTGATTAGTAGGCTTACAAATGTTAACTGCATCCTAGTTTTGGCAAGCACATCCAAAATCTTAATGGGGCTCGCTGGTGGAAAATAGTATTTCACCGAACTCTTCTAAACAGGTGGAAATATCATGCGTTGCACTCTTCCCTACCACCAATTAGATATAAATGGCGTTTGTGAGTAATGCTACGAGTCATGCCACTCTTGGTAGTAAAAGAATGCATCAAGGTGGTCACAATAGTCTTATACGACCCGACTCCACCCCAAAACCGGTCTCTTATGTAGTCAGAGCTTAGTCTACGCGAATGGGCTTTAACATTTAAGGGAAAATAGATAAAATAGTATAATTGTATATATATATGTGTGTGTGTGTGTGTGTGTATTATTGAAAGGAATTTCATCTTCTACAACCTCCTGGCCCTCATTTATTTTTTTGGTGCATATTTGAAGAGCCATCCAGTCAAAAATGCAAAAAAAGGCAAACATGTTTTTTTCAAAATTACAGACATATGAAAACGGTTATCACTTAAATTATAATACATATTGAATACATTGAGTGAGTAAAACATGTAGTAAATGTAAAAGCTTTCATTTAATATAGTGGTCATTTGGCATAGGACGGATAATTACCGAGGTGTAAGCGAAAAACCGAAAAATGGGACCTTCTAATTATCCGTTCCCTCCGGCTTAATGGCTTTGGGCGTGGTTTTTTAATATGCCCACCTCTTAACTAGTCAAAACAAAGCTACGAAGTAAAAAATTGTGTTCTAAACATTTCCCTCTATTCCTTTTTTTGAGCATTCGTTGGCTGGGCTATATATTTCAAGCACTTCAGGCATGTTGGTGTTTATTTTGTGTATTCAACGGTTTTATATTCAATTTAATCTAAAAATGAATTTTTAGACTTACTTCATATTATTTCAGTAGAAAATATAAACATAAAATGGGCGAGTGTTGTTCTAAGTTATTATTCGATATTATACCTTTTGTTTTTTTTTTGTTTCTTCGAAAACAATCTTGTTTGAAGTTATTCCATTAAAAATTATTAATTAAATGAAACCTTTTGTGCTTTTTAAAATGTTTGCTTTAAGTTAAGAATTTACGAAGCTCCTTATAAATATTCGTTTTAAAATAGAATAAACAAAGATTTGTTGCATTTTAAATTCAATGTTCGAAATTAATAACTTCTAAAAAGCATTAACTGACATGACATACAATACTAAACTATTTATTGTGCAGTAGGCTATATTTGAAAAAGGTCATAAAAATTGTTTTTTTTATTGTGTTATTTGTAGTTTTCTATAAAATATGTGTCTCATTTGTCTAAGTAATGGAATGGAATGTCATTTGAAAATTCCAATTATTTGTTATAGTTGAATATATTTTTTTAAAAATGTCTCATTTTGTGTTGACATTTTTCGATGAAATATAACTTGTGGTCTTCAATAGTAATATGACTATTTAAATTTGGTTCTATAAAATATCCGGCTGTTGTTGAATATTTTTTTTAAACTTGCCCTTATTATTATACCATAATAATAACATTAGTTAAAAGTAACTAGTGTGTTTACAAAACTCTATTAAATTTTGTTTGTTTACTTTTGTGAAATCGGAATTTTGATTGAAATATTTATTCTAAAATATCTGAAATTTCAGTAGTAAGCTGATTGAATTTAATTTACTGAATCAATCCTAAAAACTTTTAAGGGCAAATAATACAAACTCAGAAAGCAATAGAAATTTCTTTCAGTAGGAGCTCAATTATCCACCCATTTTTTTAAACCAAAAAAAAAGACTCAGTACTGTTTGGAATATACATTGTAATTTAATTTATCATCCAGAGCGTACAGTATCCTTATCCTATATTATATCTTGATTTTACAATTAATAGGTAGTATTCCCTTAGCTTCCAGCACTTTCATGATATACTCCTCATCACTACTGTTAGGGATATTTGTGTATATTCGAGTACATTTTTCTGCCTTTCTTAAGATTACAATATTTTCTTTGTTGACGGGTTTTGGAAAGAGTCCATCTTCAAAACTTAAAATAATAACTTTTAGTTATTTTAGTTTGTTTTTAAATTTTTAATATTTTTTTATAATTAAGTTTTGAATATGGAGTCATTCCAAAACGTGTCAACAAAGGAAAATATTTTATTGTTAGGAAAGGCAAAAATATTTACTAAAATATATCCAGCATTTTCCATTATGCTATATAACTTATTGTTCATATTTTTTTTATTTATTTCAATATAGCTTAAAGAATCATTTCAACATTGGCACAAAATTATCGATTTATGAGAGAAAGTGAGAGAGTGGGAAAGTAATAGACAAGTATATCCAAGAATATGTGTAAATGAAATCGTACAAAACTCTTCATATTTTTGTTTCACATCTCCGAGTTGCAACATATATTTTTCCGGGGCTGTACTGGGAATAAGACCATCGCACAAGAAGAATTTGTTTCGTTTATGTATTCATT
>JBAIZL010000002.1:301537644-301600144 GCA_036971475.1 Prosapia bicincta | reverse complement strand
AAGTCCAAGCAGTGATTCACTTCATCAAGACATGAAAGAAGGACTCCGCAGGACCTGTAACACAACTGCCTTTAGCGCTATATAGAACTAACTAAGATTATTCGGAGCCTGATGTTCTAAACACAAGCCTAAACACAAGACCCTGGGACCATCGCCTTCAAAGTATATATTTAAATTTTAATAATATCTTTTATTAGGCTTATGCCTACCTGTTGTAAAATAATTTAAACTTATTTGTAATGTATCCAGCTGCTCTTATCTTCACCAGAAATTTCATGTTGTAAGCTATCTACATATTCTATGTGAATAGCTGAACGTTATGCTGAATTATTCTACATACATTTAGCTGGTCATACTGACTTTAATTATATTTTACTTATCCTTATACTTTTCATTTAAAGATATACCAGCTTACTAAAATTCGACTATTTTCATAGTTTATATAAGTCCAGGTTTTGGAGTTTATTGGTAAACTTGGGACTTGGGATTGAACGTTGTACAACATTAAACAGACCTAAGGGAACAGTATCCGTTACTATAGTCATAGTTTCCAGAAATATGATATTAATTGGTACAGAGGAGAAATAGTAATATATTTTGAGGCAAAAACACTCTGAAGGCAAAGCACTTTCACTGTTTATCTATGGGAAAAAATTGTATCGAAACTATAAGAGTTGTAAAACAAATTTATTCAATGAATGGATGAATAATGTCATAAAGAAAAATTACATTCTGTAAATTAATATGGATTAAGCAACATGTAATTATATAAATATATATATATATATATATATATATATATATATATATATATATATATATATAAATATTTATATATTTAATCATACATATATATATATACATACATAACTTATACATATATATATATATATATATATATATATGTATATATTTAATCTGAGAACTTCTACACAAAGTATCCAAGGAAACTGATGAACAAAGACTTCAGGTAAATCAATTTATAGTAGAATCCTCTAAAATAATTAAAGTATTTGTCTCTTTTTAACTATGCACACTTGTCCACGACCCGGAGAGGGTTACTATTGAAAATCCCTTTTGAAGGGTGTTTTTTAAATTTTTGTTTATGTGGCAGCACCGAAAATTATCCCGGCTACTGGTGGTGATGAAAAAAAAATAAACTACACGATTTACATTATGGAAAATTGTGCATTCATCTGGCGAATGAACATTTTAAATTATAAAGAGAAATAATAACATATTGTGAAATATCACGTCCTTGAAAAATGTTTCTATTGGTGGAGATTTTGTTGGTACGATATTGTTATCCCTGCCGTATTGGTCTTACAACTGATTTATTTTGCAAAGTCATAACTTGGGTCCTAAATCGAGGTATTTCACTGTTCGCACAAGAGCTCATGCGTTTGTATATTTTTTTGGAATAAGCATTTACTAATAAATTGCATTGTCTAAAAAGACATGTTACAGACTTTATATAAAGATAAATTACCCATGAGCTACGATTTAAATTACAATCTTCTGGTAAAGTTGAAAACAAACATTACATTTAAAGAAATTTAAGATATTTATTAGTGTCTTGTAAACTGTGTTTGGAAAAACACTACAGTGAAACACAATGATTTATACTTTATTGTTAATACTTAACATCGAACTTTTGGTGCACTATAATCTAAGCTTTAATAAAAATACAGCACTATAGTTTAGAGACCATTACTTGTAAAAGCAAAAATGTAACAACAAATCTGGTAATAACATTAAAAAAATAAAAATAATGCTGACATACACATTTTCTAACGATAGTTTTCAACTGAAGGCTATATTTGGCAAAATAATGTATTAATTCAAGTTCTAAATATTTTTAAAATTAGTGATTGGAAAGAAAATAAGGAAATTTTATTATATGATCATCAAAAACGAATTAATCTACGCTAAGTACATTCTTAAATGTAACGAAAATGCAATCTTTATTTACATAACTTAAATGAAGTTACATTTTCCACTTCTTGTACGTAGTTACTCTATTACGATAACGTGTCATAAACGTTGTGTTTACAAATAAAATTATTAAAAATAGTTCAAAAAAAACTCTTTAATAGATGACAAAAGTTATTAAAAAATAGGATTTTACATAAAAAAATTGAATTCCATTTATTACTTTCATTAAAAAATTATTTATCCTTTTGTATCGATAAGAATAATATTATCGATATTTATCCTATTCGATCCTCTACCGAATGAAAACACAAACATTCAAGTATTTAATATTTTGTAAGATTGAATAGCACAATTTTCCCAAACCTTAATTTCTTTTTTATACTCATTCTTATATATATATATATATATATATATATATATATATATATATAATTAGATAATTATTTCCTGAAGATGCTGATACTATTTTATCGACGAAAAGCTTTGAATAAATGTATTCATTAAAAGTATTCTTGTTTTTGAAATATTTTTAATTTATTAAATATATATATATATATATATATATATATATATATATATATATATATATATATATATATAAATATATTACTGTTACATTTAAATGCTGACTATTAGAGCATAGTTTTAGAAATAGTTTTACCCCTACAATCAAATTGATCGATTATGTTACAATTAGACCTCTAGCTAATTGATGGTCTGGTAAACCAGACTTTCTGTTCAAGAAAGGTTTTGCTTTGGCCGCAGTAGGCTACTAAGAAAACATAGCGCCTTCTATAAGAAAGTTTGAAGATATCTTAAACTCGACAATCACTTCTCCCCATTACAAAACATTCTACTGGATTTCTTTTCATTCATCGCTCAAAGTATAACTACAGCATCTATTGAAGATTTCTTGCCGTACTGGGCTATAGCTAACTATAATCTATCACATTCGGTTGTCATTGTGAATCGGTGAAAGTCATAGTTGAAACGTAACATATAGATGTATATCGTAAAGTAAATTAAGGATTACCTAGTAAAGTGGCCTGTTACATTTCGAAAGCAAAAATTGTAACATTATATAAAAATGAAACGTAGGTTTAAACTGAATGATGTACCTAATGTAGATTTTTGATTCATTGTTTACTTCAATTTTTTTTTATTTAATCGCATGTTTTACAATTAATACTGCAGTTTTCTAATTGTATTCCTTAAAATATGAAGCATAGTGTTTTAAATTTCATAAAGTTTATTTCTTCTTATGATTATCTCCAGAATCTCCAGAGAAGCTAAACATCTAGGAGGGCTTTAGTAAAGTAAGGCAATTGAAAAACATTTTGCTAAGAGCCTATTGTAACTTTAATAATCAGTAAAATTCGGGTGTTTCGATTAGACTGGGCTGCAGTGCGGGGTCAAAATCCTACACTTCAGAAAACATTAGTGTCGTGTATAAAGTGTAAACAGCTCTAATTAACTAAATAATAATACTGTAATAGTTTGATGTAGACATGATCTTTAAATGTGTTGCTCTGCCTCTGCAAAGAAAGAGATGCTATTATGAACGAGATGATATATGTATTGTATAATGTTTTCAGTTAGGCTAGTAGTCAAATGCTAAGGCAGAACTTGGGCTACTGTTAAACCTCACGCAATGTACTTCCGACACTCTGTTATACACACAGACATCAATATGACCTAGACGTGAGAGAAGAGGATGTAGCTGCAGCAGTGATTCTCTTTGAGGGTCCAACCACGCAAGAGCCATAATCACATGGAGCCAGTGAGCCTAGTAGTAGTTTTAGTTGTATTAAAAAAAATTCTTCAAGTTACAATTTGCAGTTATTTGCACCTGATGCAATTGCTTTTTCTAAACTGTCATAAAACTAACACGGTTATCATATAACAAAGGCATTAATTAGAACCATAGAATCGTTAACAATTAATTTTATAAAAATATCTGCTACAAGAGTGTTTGAACATGATTAGGGACTTTTTAAATTGAAAAATTGAAGTGGTCTACTTGAATAGTCAAGTATATATTTCTTTTTAAACTGCCGTTAGTTTAGAAATTTTATTTTGAGGTTTACTTCAACATACATGCTTTATTTATATTTTATAAAAGCTTGTAAGAAAATATACAATTACAGGGACGTGAACATATACACACATAAACTAAAGTGCGACATTTTATTTAATCCTAACTTATAACTTCATTAATTCTATTAAAAGAGTACTAAAACAAAATGTTCTCGATCTCACTAATCTATCTTCTCCAGTGTAGATTACCTTCAGCGCTATCAAATGTTTCGCAAATACTCGTGGAAAATAATCTCGATGAAAATATTTATATATTCAGCAGTATATAATTATTTCTTACGAGTGATTTGAAACGAAGTCCTTAAATACACGATGTTGTAGACTTGTCTAAGCAGAATGCACATATAAATCGTAAAGGCCCAATCGTTCGAAAGGCGGAGATGGTTCAAGAAGGAAGAAGCTAATGTAAAATGGATGTATGGGTGGGCATTTGATAATGTGTTCAGCAGAAAATACAATGATGGCAGCCATTGTACCGTTTCTGTCCATCCGGTTGTTAGTTTTATTTATTCCCGGCGGCCAGATTTTTCAATTCTGTAATAGAAGCAGTATTTTTTCGTTTTCAGTTTATTATTAAAATTTTTCTTCCTACAAATTGCATGTACCCTATGAAACATAGTATAAAAATCGCTCATGTACAAAGCTCTTGTACATTAAGGGTATTTAAAAAACATATATTTAATATATGTCTACTCGTATAACATTTAATAATACATTACCTTTTGTAACACCAAGAAACCTGTTGTTAAAATGTAACGTAAAGTTCTACTAGTTTACTTTGTTTCTTTATTATATTATTTTTAATCTACATATTTTGTTTTATATAAAAAATAAACATAAAAATATTCAATATAACATAAAAAGTAATGTATTCATAAAAATCGACTTAAACCCTATCAAATCGCTGTGAGGGATGTTGGAGCTAAGCCTGATTCCCAATGCAATGCATACGATAATGCACCTCCAGGGCTTCAAACCACGCTCCCTAAATCGATTATTTTAATTCTACCATAATAGAAAACGAGAATATAGAAATATTTGTGATACAAAATAGAGAAAGTTGTTGAAAATGTCTTTATATGGTATTGTTAGTATTTCTTGAATTGCAGTTAAATGGCATTTAAAACGTAACATGTTGCTATGTATCCCTAATATTAAAATTGCATTAAATACACTATACTTTTTCCGAGTATAAGTATACACACACACACACACACACACACACACACACACACACACACACACACACACACACACACACACACACACACACACACACACACACACACACACACACATGCACACACACACACACACACTCGCACACACACACACACACACACACACACACACACACATACAAACACACACACACACACACACACTCACACACTCACACCCCCCCCCCCCCCCCACACACACACACACACACACACACATATATATATGTATATATATATATATATATATATATATATATATATATATATATATATATATATATATATATATATATAAATTTAGTTTCATTCTTCTTCGATATATTTCAATTCCATAGAAAATAGTAAACTGTTCTTGTTATAAGCTTTGTTTTCTCGAATCCTTTCCATTTTTTTTCTTCTGGATTCTATAGTACATGTAGAAAATAAACGTTTTCAAAAAATATGTCTATATATGTGTCATCATTTAAAATTTTTGTTCAACAAAGGCTTTTGATTTTCACGATAAAAATCATTTATCTGGTCTTTGAAACGTTTACTGTCAATTCCGTTTGAACCTTCAGTCTTTTGTTTCCTTAACAGTTTACCAGACATTTATTACATGCACTTGTCTCTTACGTAAATGCAATTTGGAAAAGTGCAACGTATAGAGAAATATGCTCTTTGCATAAGAATTACCTTCCTACAATTTTCTTCCATTGTAGGTCAGACCGAATATGCTTGTATCTTGTCGGAGACATCCCTTTACGAGGATATCTTTTATTTCGCGTTTTTTCCCTAAGTATTGATTACTTTGTGTTCAAATACAGAAGATCCGTAGCAACAACTAAAGAGCTATTCATAGTTTGTAACAATTACCAATTACTGTGTAACAAGTAGTATGTAAGCTAAAAACTATCGTGGTATATTTATGGTTACTATTGGGCTATACTATCTATTATTACAAATGCGATATCTTTTCAGTTGCTAAGTTCAATAACTTTCGTATCGATCTGAAGAAATTACCAACAACGTATTCCGAACCGAATTGTCGGTTAGGACCTTGCGTATAATATTGAAATCTATAATATTTCCATACTTTCTTCTGGTTCATTAAATTTGTATTATGTTTTGTAATAGTATCTATAATATGTGTTTTAATCGATCGTAAATTAAGAGAAATAATAAAAACGCTACTAGATACAGCGATATATTAGTTCAACCTAAATAACTAATGTTGATAGTTAAACAACATATTTCTCAAGGGAAATTATCTGTAAATAACTGAAAATTTCAACGCGATCAAAATACAGACTTTATGATACGAAATAGAAGTGGAATACGCAGTATAATAAGCAAAACGTAATGACTAATCTAAACAAGATATATATAACGATAAACTTATCACACAAACAAACATGAAACATATGTTAGTCACATTGCTTCTTCTCAAAGTAAGGAACATATTCGTGACACTAAAAGTAACAGAGTGACACTGAATAGTTGCTTTCAAAATGTGTTGATCATGGATATCCTGCACGGAAAAAGGCATAGACATCTCGGTCATAAAAAAAAAATAAAGTCAGGGAGAGACTATCTACTATAAGTGTCTACTTACTGTAAGGTTATGACGGCTAGAACACAAAGCAGTTGTATTCTCCTCCTAAACCTTAAAATTGTTTCCTAATGTGAAAACGTACATAAGTATCTAGTAGTTTATTATTTAACATACTGTATTTTGTGTAATGAGGAAAAACTAAAAGATTACTGAAAAATAGACACATGATTTACATGCTTGATAGAACCAAACAACAAGTAGAATAAGAAAAAAATTGAACCGAAAGAGAATTAATGTCAAGTGAAACCGTAACTAGTACAGTGTTACGATATTAGACATAGAAGAGTGCAAAATGAGAGTTCAATGAGAAAAAGGAGTGGAAATAATAAATAAATTATGAAAGAAAACAATTAAATGTTCTGTCTCTGAAGAATAGTATAAATGAGATTACATATATCACCTAAGGCAAACAATATTTTAAAGTATATAATTGTGTTTTTTTAATACAATTATCTATAACTTTTAGGTTACTTATATTGAATAGGAAGTTTGTTCCTTCATTTTCAGTAAATAAATAAAAATATATTTATTTTCAAAAATAAAGAAAAATATATAACAGTTGTACGAATTGAATTCGATAAAATAATTTTCCTTTGTAATTTGTGACGTATAATAAATATTGTTTATGCAGAAATAGCTTTTAAATAGAAATTAGGTGTAACGTTACTTTTATGGTGAAGTGTTCAGCTTACAAATGCAACGAAATTATGTAAGGAAGAATTGGCTTGAGAATCTTATGTGACTTTGAATTTCTAATTTAATACAATTTTTTTCCAAGCCGAATCTTTAAAGAAGATATAAATTGAACGACGAATGCTTTAATAACCGTCTAATTATCAATATTTCTATCTAGAAAGTTGTTTTAATACAAATAAGGTTCTATTACCCAATTTTAATTTCTAGGATGATAACTTCTATAGTAACACCAGTGCTCTTATATACTTTGGAAAATAGTTAGCGTCATGAGTAATGATCATATTAATTTTAAACGTTAAAATCCTTATTATGTTTAAGGTGAGTGTTTCTAGAATGCATGAGAAAGAAGAAAAATGTATGGTTTAGTTTAGAAGTTTAGGAAAAGTTAAATGTTTGTTACAGTTTAATAAAAATGAGAACAATTGGCAGCCGCCTTGAAGTGGCCAGTAATTCACTCAATAGTTTGCACTTTGTTGTTTATTTGTTGAAGTTTGTTGTGCCGGCTGTTGAAGTATTTATTGGAGTTATAGTTTTATTTTTTATTATATTCGATAGTGTTGTATTTATATAGAGATATACACTATAAAAACTGAGAGCAAGAGTATAGAGCTTTACGTGCAAGGGATGATAATGGATCAGGATAATGGCCATCAGGGATGATAATGGATAATGGATGCTCCTGCCTTGGTAATCATAAGTCAAAGTATAAGTGTTAATAGTCAGTTTTTGTAAATATCGTATCAATTTTATTTTGAAAATTTACAACACATATTAATGATAGCATGGTGAGTAAGAATAATGACACAAACGGCTTTAAAAAAAATCTATTGATAAAGGACAGGGCCACCTAAAGAAAAATGCAAGAGTAAGAGACATTAAGAAAACACCTAAATGCTATTTCTGAGTTTGGGTAGAAATGTCTCCCATTTATCTTACTATTAACCTTACTTAACCACCTTACATCTATCGGACCTGAGGTCTGTAAGCAAAAAAGCTACTGTTGCTAAGTTAAAAATTGCAACTTAAAAGCATAACAGAACATGGTGAGTGGCTCGCCTCTCCATGTGCTGTCTGTGAGAACAGTATTAATAGATAATAAACTAAATATTTCATACAAATTTGTGTATTTTTTAAAAACATTTAAACACTAAATACTTCCGAAGATCACTATTGATCTGTGGGGCACTTTAGACTCATAGTCGGACAGGATGTGCCCCGCGGGCCACGATTTAGCCGGTGTCTGGTGTAGAGGTTAATTATCTCCCTAAATGACCAATAGAAAATAGCTCCCCATAGGGTTGTAACCGGAATACTTTTCTCTTTTCTTCTGCAAATTGTATTAAAACTAATACAATCACTTTGAAAATTATTTGTTAAAAATAATTTCTAATTAATACAATACGTAATAGCGTAATAGTCCAAGCAAACAAGGTAAAACCACTCTCGTGTTATAAAATTGCATGTAGATGTTATACCAATTTCAGCATTATTAAAGTTAAATACAAAAAATATATATTACTCATTATGTAAAGTGGTCAGTCCTGCCAATTATTTATCTTTTATCATCGCCCATGTGTATTTAATGAACCATTAAATTTGTGGGTTTAATAAACCCTATTATGGGTGAATATTATTACGTCGAGATAATGATCATTAAATTGACGCAAACAATATTCAATAAATATTCTATTGCAGATGAAAATATCACTTTGTGAATGTTTGTAAACCATATATTTTGTTATATTGCCATTATAATTAATACTATATTAAATTTACATGAAATTATGAAGAATACAAATTTTTCTTTTCTTTTAAACAACTTATTAGTGTTGAATATAAGTTACTGACGAATTACAAACCAATTTTAATATATTATTAGTACGCGTTGAAATGAAGGTATGCCAGGTCTGGTAACCTGGAAACTTACAATTTCCATTTGTAGATTATAAGGTATCCATTCAGTTGTAAACATTTACCTCACTAAACTCCTGCTCTCTAATAGGCCTATAAATTAAACTTTTAGTTCATGAAAATTATTTTTGAATAAAAATTTGATTTCAAAAGTAAAAAGAAAATTTTATTATATGCCTAAGCATTATACATATTGTAAGTATCAGACATCAAAAACGCAAATATTACAAAATACTCATGTTTAATTTGTGTTAACAGTTTTATGGATTTGACATTGTTTTAATGTATTTTAACTACTTTACACTTTGCGGTAATATGATTCGTGTTCAGAATAGATTTGGTTTAGTCTTGTGTAAATAACGAGGTAACTTACACCATCTTATGGTTGATTAAAAAGGCAATCATAAGCCTAGTGGGGATTAAGACCTAATTCGTGTCTTACAATAAACGAATAATATTACGTTTGTTTTAAATACATAATAAATAATATATTTTATAATATATAACATTATATACATATTATTGTATAATTTTAAAATATTATATAATAAACTTATAATTTAATAATAATAATATAATAATTGGAGACTACTCCTTAGTTTTCTAAATACAATATCTTAGCCTAAATAATAAAATTTATAGTAATATAAAAATAGCAAGGGTGTTTGTAATGTGGAACACGTTCTCAATTTCTATTTTAAAGATTCCAATATTTGAAACTTCAAAACTAGAGCGACACTCTGTAGGAACATTATCGCTATTTTCACGTTACACAGGTTTTAGACAAATTATACCCTTCACGAGAGAACGTGAAAGTAATACAGATATATTTTATTATTCTCTTTAGTTATTTTAATAGTTATATTTCATCAAATCATAACACATATACTGCTGTGTTACAAACCAAAAAACAGTTACAGTATTCTCCGTTAGTAAAGGAATAAGTACTTGGAAATAAGTGGGGTTTGGGAACATAGGGAACATAAACTTTACTTTAGTCTTATCCAAGAGTGTAATAAATAAATACTCAGTGATAAGGTGCTTCATTTTAAAATAACTCTGAAGAAGAATTATTGTGTTCTCTTGCCATTCCTAAGTACAGTAAATCTACCAAAACAATTACAGAAATTTAAGAATTAGTACTCCATATTTTCATTAGCTTAATATATTTCAAAAAATTGTATATATCTGTGTGTGCGTGTGTGTGTGTGTGTTTGTGTGTGTGTGTGAGTGTGTGAGTTTATATATGTGTGTGTGTGTGTGTGTGTGTGTTGTGTTGTGTGTGTGTGTGTGTGTGTGTGTGTGTGTGTGTGTGTGTGTGTGTGTGTGTGTGTGTGTGTGTGTGTATTTGTGAACGGCTTTCTTCTTTTTTAATATGTTTTGTTAATGTACAAACAGCCATTTAATATTTACAAGGATAATTTTAAAATTATATGTTTATTGATTTATATTAGATTGGTGGACAATTTGAAGATGTACCTACATATAAACCTGTAAGGTGTAACAAGATCATTTAACGATTTACGACTTGTGAAACATTTCGACTAATATTCTTCTCCAATATTTCATCCGAAACTATAATACAGATGATACAAAAACATTTTTACTCCTAAGATGTTTACACTAGAATAGTTACAAAATTATTCTTACAATAATATGTGATAGCAAAAAGAAATACCATTAATAAATATATCAAAGGTGATACTTACAGCTCGAGAAATAGAAAGTTTAACTTTCGGAATACTCACACAGAAGAGACCTCAAATTAAATTATTGTAGGGCATTTTATTAACGTCTGGTTTGTGATGATGTAAGTCCAGATTTCTGATGTCCAGAATTGCATTCGTTTAGTTACAAAAGATCGTTTAACTTTTAAAATAGTGAAGATGGGTAATATGCATTATTCATCGCCAGCTCACTTCAGTAATATATTACTGATTACTCTAATGACCGGTGGCTAGAGGATTGGTCCATAAAATGGTATCATGCCATCTTTATCTTACAACAGTAAACCTTTCCTTTAGAGTTCTTTCAAAAGTTTCATCCATTTTACATCTATTGCCCCTTAAGGATAAATAAAACGTAACGTATTATCATTAAAGCCGTAGCAAGGTTTAAAAACTGTCATGACAGGGTAAGAAAAGTTCAGGTATTTTTTAAATGAGGCTTCAGAAACGTAGCAAACATATTTTTCCCTACCTATAAAATCACTTTCTAATGTAGGAGTATCATATAAGGTATATTTTATTTGATATTGAACCTAATTGAATTTTCTTAAAATTCTTTTCCATTTTTGATAAACATTTTTATTTTACCTAAATTAAATTCTCTTTAAAGATTTTTTAAAGAAAGTGTTACTTGTTTATCGCTTATTTAGTTGAGATTTTGACGTGAAATTTAAAAAAAGTGTAAATTTCATTTCCGACCTTTTGTGAATTTTACCACTATTTTCAATAGACATCAGATTTATAGTTCCAAAAGTAGTAAATTCAGTTTTTAAACGAATAAACATGATTCCTTCAAATTTACTGATACACTTGGATTTTTAGTACAAATCTAATTTGAAGAAACGTCCAGAAAGTTGAGCGTTTCGTTGGAAGTAGCTCGGTAACGATGTAGAAAGTCGTAATATTATAAAAAGCTTGAATTTATATCAATGAGAATATTTGATATTGAATATGATACTGAATATTTATTTCTCCAGTGTAAAGAAGTTTATTTAAAAGTTCTAATGGGTACAGAAAATCTTGGGGTGGTGAAGTGGTAGGTTATTTCTTTAACTTCGTTATAAAAGTGTTAGTTTGTTATGAATAGTAAATTCAAGTTTGGATGACACAAATGCCTACTGATAGACGGTTAGAGATTCATAAACTTCTTTAAAATCAAGTGTTACTAAACACACTTTTACTATACTCGTTTTTCATAAAATACAAAACGAATATTTTATCCTTTATGCAAGCTCGGGTTTGAAATATTTTAAAACTTAAAAAGGCAGAGTTATCAATACTAACTAAACTACGTGTAAAAGGAACATTAATTTCTGAAAGAAATTCTACAGTAGCATAAACTGATCGTTTAGTTTAAAACTAATTATTAGATTATAGGAATAATTAAAGTTATTTGAATAAAACTAATTAATTTTCTATTAATAAATTTAACAGACAATTTTTCAAGAAGGGAATTTAAAATAATTTTACGGAGATAACAATGGTTTTCATATTTAGGTAATGGAATTGGTTCTACGTAACGTATTCAACCAACTTTAGTTTTTATTTATTTAAGTTTTTTGTAGCTCTGTATTGTTCTATATGATTATCAGATAAAATGAGGATTGTAATAGGACACCAGTTATCAATCATTAACTAGGGAAAAACTTGCTTAAGACACTTTTTGTTTTTTTAACTGATATAAAGACTGCATGCTCGCAATTACTTTATCACTCACTCTTTCACTAATGGTTTGCACTTAGCCAGTTTCTGGTTGGTTTTGAGTAAGTGGCTTTCAAGACTTTCTTTGTTACATTTCAAACCGTAAAATCAAATTCTTGCTAAGCGTTCACGTGTATTACAGTATAAATATTGCATTATTTTTAGTGTTTTCCTATTTTTTACTACGTTATTTCTTTTAGGAACATTTGTCTTAAAATAGTCTATTATTTCCTTCTAATTTATTCTAATTTGTTCATTAAAAAAAATCCCTATTAATTAAAACATAGTCAATATTTTGAGGAATTGTAGTAAAATTATACTGCAGGGTGGTAAAATTGCGGTTAAATGTCCTAAAAGCTGTCAATTTATGTTATAAATACTAACTATAATTTCAATTTATATTCTTTTAAAGATTATGTTAAATGAGTTCATATTATGAATTGGAATATCCCATATTAAAATTGTTTATTTTTTAATGACTTAAACTTTAGTTTATAACTATCCGAACCTTTCTGAAGGTTTGGATGGTCATAAACTAATGTTAAAGTGATTAATTAGGATTAACCGAACGTAATGGACATCAAAATTCTAGAGATTATTTATTATGTCAAGCAACTGTGGAATGTTAATAATTTATGACTATAGAATCTCACTTTCCCCAAGAAATTGGTATTATAATTACAGGTCAGCACCAACGAATCTCTGAGGAGTTTTGGTTACCTTGTAATTGAAATGTACTTTAGGTACTGATTTACAATTATTATTAATATATTTCTTTTTGTGGATTATGGGTTTTCACTATAATTAATATGTTTTCAATGGAAATGTTTTCCATTTCCTAACTATGAGCTTATCCTTTACGACGTTTTCCGAGGGTTAATTCCTCCTATTTTGTAGATTTCAGGAAAACCTTTATTGACAACACCCCCTTTGAGATAATCGTGGCAATTGAAATGTTCATGTATTCACACATATTTGCTTATTCATAAGTCGAAGCTTGAGTAACATGAGTGTTGCTATCTCTAACTAATTCTCAGAACTTTCCCCTCTTCCGTCTCAAACAAGACAACACTTTACAGCTGTAGGAGGGTTCATTTCCGAAATGTTCCACAAGCAAGAATTTAAAGTCCCTTCTTTCAAATAGAATTTTGAATGTTAACCCTCACCAATGGACGTTGTGCATAGCTATAGTGAGTGAATTGATTATTATGCAAATAATTGATATATTGCAATTATCTAGGGTTGTCAGCTTGCATGTTGCCTGTTAGAATAGTGCGAGGTCTAGAACAAAAATATTTACATTTTTGTATGTATTGATTATTAGTTCACAATCATGACTTATAAAGCTGTTAATAAATTATAATGGTATATATATATAAAGAACTAAGTCAAAATACAAATACAAGAATTATAATTGAATTTACAATTCAAAGCTTTTCGTTGGCTAACAGTACCAACATCATCAGGAATATTAAAAGGAATATGTTTAATATTCCTGATGATGTTGGTACTGTTTGCCAACGAAAAGCTTTGAATTCTAAATTCAATTATAATTCTTGTATTTGTATTTTGACTTAGTTCTTTATTAATACACAAGAATACATATTGGGATATTTATACCCACTACCAAAATTTACACTACCAAAATATTTTCAGAATATTTATTCAGAATTACTATCTATTTTTATTAAAGTATACCTACGAAGTATCGAGTCAGGATAGTTTTGGTAATAATTTTATTCAACATTAATATCTATTTTTATTAAAATATACGTACGAAGTATCCAGTCAGGATAGATTTGGTAATAATTTTATTCAACATTAATATCTACCTTTATTAAAGTATACCTACGAAGTATACTACTTCCCCAACTGCTGCAATAAACCCTACATCGCTTCTCAGCTGTGACGTCACGCGCATGCGCGTTTATGGAAGATCCTAGCTGGGGAAGGTCTAGTACCTTCAACGCTTCAACCGGATTACCGAAATTGAGGTTAGTTTGTAAGTTTTCGCCGTGCATGGTGTATCAAAGTTGGTCTCAGGCATTATTTGTGTTGAAAAGAGTTGCTATAAAGTTAACTTAAAACGTGCAGTGTTGTGGATTGTTCTATTTGTGTTCCTAAGTTGAAATAAAATGAGTTCAAGTAGAAGTTCTATAAATCAACCTGATGTGTTTTGCTACATATGCGGAGAATACACGGTAAAAGAAAACAGAAAGACTGTTAGTGACTTTGTAAATATAGCTGATCTTGGATACTTTGGTGTTAGGCTTGGTGATCAGGATAAAACGTGGGCACCTCATCAGGTCTGTAAAACTTGTACAGAACATTTACGACAGTGGACTACCGGGAAAAGAAAAAGTCTGAAATTCGGCGTACCGATGGTTTGGAGAGAACCCCAAAATAACTTCCATGACTGCTATTTCTGCCTAGTAAATATTACTGGAATCAATCGAAACAACCGTAACAAGTGGACTTATCCTGATTTAGCTTCTGCAAGACGTCCAGTTCCTCATTTAGAAGAAGTACCGATCCCAACATTTAACGAGCTACCAGAGCTATGTGAGGACGAGTATTTTCCCTCTAATAACTCTTCTGATTCTTTTGAAGTTGGCAGCGATTATGAGGGGTTATCGTAAATCCCTCAAGGTTTCAAACAGGACGAGTTAAATGACCTCATCAGAGATCTCAACCTGTCAAAAGAAGCATCTGAATTATTGGCTTCCAGGTTGAACGGCAAAAAATTTATTGGAACAAGAAACCAAAATTTCTTTTTACCGCACAAGAGAAAAGGATGTACTACCTTCTTCTCTGAAGATGACAATCTGGTATTTTGTCACAAAATTAGGGGACTATTGGAGAAAATGGCTCTTCCTGAATATTTTCCAGATGAATGGCGCCTATTTATTGAGAGCTCAAAGCGAAGTTTGAAATGCGTCCTTCTGCACAATGGCAACAAAAATGGCTCAATACCGATTGCTCACTCAACAAAAATGAAAGAAGAATATAACACCATAGCTTTGGTCTTGGAGAAGATAAAGTATCATGAACATCAGTGGGTGATTTATGTGGACTTAAAAATGGTAAATTTTCTCCTTGGACAGCAAAGTGGCTACACCAAATATCCTTGCTTTTTGTGCCTCTGGGATAGCAAAGACAAAACACCACTGGGTTAGAAAAGAGTGGCCCAAGAAAGAAAACATGTCGTTGGGGAAAAGAATATAATTAACGACTCCTTACTTGGGCGAGAGAAAATCATCTTTCCTCCATTACATATCAAGTTGGGAATTATGAAGCAGTTTGTAAAGGCTCTTGATAAGAACGGATCATGCTTTTCATATGTAGAAATGAAAATGCCTCAGTTGAGTACGGAAAAAATTAAAGCAGGAGTATTTGATGGACTACAAATTAGACAACTCATTAAGGATCCTGACTTCGTAAATTCAATGAGCGAGACTGAGCGAAAAGCATGGATTTCATTTATTGCAGTTGTCAAAACTTTTCTGGGCAAGCACAAAGCTGAAAACTATGTTGAAATGGTAAATGAGATGCTAAACAGTTTCAAATCACTTGGCTGTAACATGAGCATTAAGGTGCACTACTTACACAGCCACTTAGATAGTTTTCCTGAAAATTTAGGAGACACCAGTGAGGAACAAGGTGAAAGATTTCACCAGGATATTAAAACTATGGAGGGTCGCTACAAAGGAAGATGGGATACACACATGATGGCAGATTACTGCTGGAGTTTAAAAAGGGACTGTTTTAATTTACATTCAAGAAAGTCACGAAAAAGAAGCTTCCGTAGTGTTCAGTGACTATACCTGGTTTGATTGTTTTATGTAGACGATGATGTTTTTTCTGTTTTTGAATCTTCATGTTCGAAGTTAAACGCTTTGGCACTTAGTGTTTTTCCATTGCTAAAAATGTACTTCTCAAAGATGTATATGAATTTCTTTTGTCCCCATCTGGTTGTCTTAGAAACCTCCATTGCACAACCTTATGTTGTTGGCATGGTTACTACTCAATATTATAAATAATAGTCTAAGATTAAAAAGGAATGAAAATAATAAATTAAACTGGATTAACGGTGTCGAACCTTAATTCACAAACGGACAATGGGAAAAGTAAAGGAAAATAAAATAGGACGAAATGAAAGCGATGAAAAAAAGAATATAAATAGTAACAAACATGAACAATAGTCTAACACCATACATAGAAAGGAAAACCGAAAAGTGCTAGGAAATTCGCTTTCTTTTTTGCCAATGATTATTTTTTTTTGACATATGTATACACATATTTATAATAATTAAGATTATAGAATTATAAGAACTAAAATAAAATTTGTCCCTGTTGATTTTATTAGGAATTTACTTTTTTAAAATTTTATATTAGGTACTTGTTTTATAGTAAAAATTGCATGGGTTGTGGCTCATATTAGTTTCTGTCCGTTGTAAGACAACAAAATATTAACGGTAAATATAATTATTCTAAGGTCTAAAGAATATCACTGACGTGTGTAAATAGGATTAATTAAATGAAACATTCTCTTTAACTTGATTTTCTAGATCAATTTTTAAATAAGTAATGAAAAAGTTACAAAACTTGAGAACACGCCTCCTAATCGGAACCGTTTATCGTTCAGTTTGTATATTTATGTCGATAAGGATGTTTGCTTAGCAACAGAAACACGTTATTTTGGTTAGATAATGTATTTTAATATTTATTACAAAATCATTTGTGTTTTTCTTCAAATAGTGATGTTAGTAATTTGGTTACAACAAAACTTCGGACGGTTCAATGTCCCATATTTTTTCCTGTTTGCTTTATGACATTTACTATAACGTATTAATATGTCAAGGTCTATCGACGATTGTACATAATGTTCCAAAAACAATAGTTTTTTCAGTAAACTTTGCATAATGCATATCCGAGTACTTTGGCTTGCTCTATAGTAACCGAAAGGTAAACAATACCTTGGAACTGTTTTAAATTAACTTAGCATTAATTTTCTTCTTCTGGAACATGAAACCATATTATGATTAGTAACATTTAGTTGTGTAACAATAATATACATAGATATTGTATAGCTGTTACGTCTTATATTTTCTCTAAGAAAAATGAATTTATAAAGAGAAACATATTTCACGACATCTGTGAAATCTGTATTCATCCTTATTATATGGGTAAAATATTTTAACCTATTGTAATATCTAAACATAAGTTAGGTTGATTAACTATGTTTTAAACAAAAGGGTTAAAGTATAAAAAAACTGGTATGCACCAGAATAAAAAAGAACGTTGAACATTATAAATTTTGACGTCAAGGGCTAGAGAATTATTCACGTGTACTAGAATGTCTGAATATATTTTCTCTCTTGATTTTCAGATTTAAAAATCCCTGGTAAAAACATTCAGTATTCAGAGATAAAAGCATTTCCCACAGGGTTAAACAGTTTTAAATAGAATAAAAGTGTTTCTTAATCAGAATGAGCCTAATTCAAGTGCTAAGTTTAAAAAAACGATTACAAGTAATAGGTAAAGTTGAAGTACTAATAAAAAAAGTAGCGAATCTGGGAAGATTGGATATATTACTATACAAATATGTAAAAAAAGTAGTTTAGTTTTAAATAAAAACAAAAAAAAGAAGAAAATATTCTAAACATTTTAAGAAGCATATTCATGGATATCCTTAATAAATATTTAACTGAAAGTTAACATTTCTATTTAGGTAGAATTTTTGTAGTAGCCTACTTTTCAAAACGAATATATCATTTACAATTCATAAATATTAAATTCAAATTTTGAAAATGAAACAGTTTCAATCGACACACACACACACACACACACGCACACGCATATATATATATATATATATATATATATATATATATATATATATATATATATATATTATATATATATATATATATATATATATATATATATATATACATATATATATATATATATATATATATATATATATATATATATATATAAATGATGTATTTCTTTTGGAGAATGTAAAAACCTAACAAAGTAGAATTAAAGTTCAGTTACCTATATATTTGAGATATCCGTACATAGGCTTCACTTCATAAGTTGCTTATTTATTAAGAAACAATGCTATTATTAAAACGTTTTTAGAATTCAATATATCAGAAAACAAATGTCGACAAAAAGATTTATTTTAAAGTCATATGATAATCTCATCTCATAAAGTATAACAAAATTTCAATGTCAATTTATACTTTATATAATAAAATATTATAACACTTTTATCGGCAAAGGTATATTACAAAAACTCACCATTATCAATTATGGAAAAAGGTTGTTACTATGAATAATAATTGAGTAAATAACATAATAAAATCATTTGATATATTATAATCAAGGGCAATTATAAGTAATCTAATCAATTAGGAATAACATAATATTTATCACACGCAAAACATTAAAAACATGTTATAGATATTTTTAAAAAACTGTATTCACAGTTTTATATATCCCGAAAGAGTAATGATGACATTAGCAGGAAAATCTCCATTAAGTTTTCGAGCAAACAAAATTAATATTGTTCGAGAAATTATAGAATGAAGAATGTTTACACCTAAATTACAAAAGTATTATAGCGAGTAATCATTTGCAGAACTCAAACTAAAATGTAACGAGAAATCAAGGACGAAATAAGTGGTACAAATGTATGAAAAACAAATAATAACTTTTATGAACAATAAATCCTACTCAGCAGTTGATTTATTGTAGTATTTAGGTAGTCAAATTACTTTACGTATAAAGCATGTGTAAAGTAATTCCTTAACATAAAATCCATAAAAAGAGTTGTACATTGTGAAACGTTACCCTAAACCTTATCACGGTAGTTTAGTACCTAAGGATTTTTGTAACTAATAATTTTGTAATCTAATAATTAAATTAGTTTTAAACCAGGGCATAATAACTTTTTTTTGTTTTCACCATTAAATAAGTACTAAATGATAAAATTATTGATAATTCGCTTGTCACAAAATAGTCTTGACTAAAAGTTTACATACTGGTATTCTAAATATAGGAATCGATTTCTCTTTTTACTTGACCCCTTTGTATTTTGTTTGAAGCCTATTCTTATACAACCATATATAAAATATATTGACAACAATTTAGTATCCAATTAATAATTTCATATAAATAAAATGAATTCCCAGTTAAAGTAGCAAATAAGAAGACTAATGAATGCGGTCATCTTTATCATCTTTTTTCGTCATTTGGTTTTCTTTTATATTTTATGTACAAGTGCGTATATTATTGTGGTTTTACATTGCATGTTATGAACGTGGGCTACTAACAAGATGTCAGGATATTACTTGCTAGAGGTCTAAGTAGCTGACCATATGACAATCTAACCATCGAAACCAATTATAGTAACATTTGTTTCTTACTCATGAATATAGCAGCCCTGACAAAAAGTGCAGAAACAGTTGGTTTCAAATTATAAATAAAACTGTTAGGATTTTAAAATGAACTCTCCTAAGTAATAAAGAGAATTAAAGTAAAATAAAAATTAAAGCTAATCGAAACGTTGCTGCATCATCTTGGTATTTGAGTTAAGTATTTGAACCCAGAAACAAACAAATAAAATATTTAAAACGTGGTATCATCCAAAACGTATTTAATATTGACTATAAATTATTTATTTAGAAAATAAGTGTAACAAAATTATACAATTAAGTATTCTCACATCAGTTTTTTATGGTTTAGAAAATGTTTATGATTACATTAGAATGCTTGCTTGGAATAATATTATTGAAATTGGTTTTGTAGTTATAAATGATTTAATTGTTATACGTGATATTCTAGAAAATTCCGTTGACAATTCTAGGAAATTCATTGCGGTGGTAAATCTTACCGCAACAAAAAAGTTCATGTTCCTGAAAAAAATATGTCTAGGGGTTTGGTTTCGTCTGAAAATCTGGAAATTAAAATAAATGGTATGTGAGGGGTTAGAGACCACCCATAGTTATGACACTTACTGAAATAAATATTTTGTTAGTTATCAAATTAACAAACCTTTGTTCCTTTTCCTTCGTTAATTTCAAAATCCGTAATAATTACATCCGTCATCACAAGAGCTCCTGCTTGGTGGAGTTCCCTCCGATCGTATCTGCATGTTTGGCGCACTGTAAGTTAAAGGAGGCCAATATCCAGGGGCAATGTCAGCGCGCTTAGAGATTACACAGTAGTTAGAACAGTAAATCTTGAGTAATTCCCGTAACGGAAGTAAAGACCCCGCAATATAGTTAGAAAATGAAATTACAAGTAAAAAAATTCTTTTTAAGTTTTAGAATAACAAGAATCAATGTTAGGGTTTATTTTACGCAGGGAAACTAACGATTCGTTCCTCATCCTTGAATTCGGGTTTTTAGTCACGTCTTTAAATAGCCCAGAACCATTTCCAATATTTGAATCTAAAGATTATTATAATAACCGTTAGAAATATATCGACTAATATAATGAGAGAACGACACTGAAAATGTTTTTTTATAGAATTAAAAAGTTAACTAGATTCGTTTGGTACAAAAACCAAGGACGAGCACAAGTACACAGACATACACAATTAGATACACGTGTTATAGATATGTAGGGTAATAACTGTTTGTGTTTATACTGCTAATTAAAATTGGAAACTGGTAAAATACCATTAGTTTCTTACATCAATATACATAAACGTGGTTTTATGCAAATCCTAATATTTCCCTATTATCTCTTGTCTCAAGAACTTTCCAAGTACTCCGAAAATACAAGATTTTTTACTATCATACTTGTCAGAAAAACTGGTGAGTGGTGTAAGAGTTTTGGAACCGAGTCAACCAAGAGTTAACAGTAGAATGACATTTCTAGCAATACCACAAAAGCATGATACTCATCTTATTATTGTAAACCGTAAAATATTTTTTGAAATTTCGTGTATTTTTTTCATCCTACAAAATCAAGTGATAAAAAATCGATTAACATTGAAAAGAGTTTCCAGAGTTGCAAAGAATTTTAATTAGTTCAACCCAAATCAGATCCAGCTTTGGAAAATGAGTTTATTCAGATATAGACCCGGTCAAATGCAATATTGTTAAAATTGTGGCGTATATTTTTAGTAAACTACATATAGGACAATTGCTATTCCACGAGAATAGGAGATAGACCTACCAGTTACAATGTGGCAACATTGCATAGTGTCAAATCGAATGCGCGCGCACTCTGTATTACAAACTGCACTATTGTCGTTTCAATATCAACTGCCGAGCACCGTTAAATAAAATACTATCAGCCTCCGGGTTCGCTTGCAATTAAATGCATTCGTTAAAAAAAGAGTTGATTGTAGAGTGAAATTTAGATTGCTAAAATAATTTAAAATGCTTCATTTTTACATATTCAGTAAAACATATGTAATTTTATATATATTATAACATAATATTAGGTTAATTAACGCAGAAGCATAAAAATATATAAAAGAAATAATTATCTGGAAATAAGAAATATTTTCAAATAGAAATATGAATTTTGTGTTCCAATACAAGTAAAGTATGTAAAAGAGGTGCTAAAAGGGGCTTATTTGTGGGAACAAACTAGTAATAAATTTTACAAGTTTCTAGGGAGTTTTTGTTTAAGTCACGAAGCGGACAAGTGTGCGTGGCCTAACAACAGAACTGTGGTAGTTAGATTTAAGCTGACTCCCATAAGCTGGAACACGCTAATTCAAAGGAAATTGGATTTCTAACCGAAATGTTTAAATTCTCAACGGTTACTAGAAAATTCCTTATTGGTCGATATTTGAAAGAAAACGATTGGCCAAGAAAATTGGAAGTGGGGTGTTTGATTTTGAACCAGAGAAATTGCTAGAGATAGGGAAAACGGTCATACACAGGACTCGGCGAAGAGTGGACACCTAAATAGGAAATGGGAAAGTTATAATTAGGTGGGGTTTAAGTTTAAAGTAAAGTTAAAGGAGGGAATTATAGTTATTTTATTTAAATCACGAAAATAATTCTTGTTGATTGAATAAAAGTACCTAAGGTTTGTAAACAGAAATTTGTATAAAAAGGGTGATCCGCGAATAAAAGGGAAATTGTTGTGAGTAAAGTTATAGTGGAAGTTTTAGAGAATCAAGTTATTGTGTTTTTCAAAGAGCATTTTAACAAGTGACAGTGTAGTGAGGAAGGGTTCATCTGAAGGACTTTGGAACGAACTTAAGTATTGCACTCTCTGTTTTTAAAATATAATACATCTTCTAAATTTCTGGTCAATACGTTATGATTTAAATTTCTTTATAAAATTTTCTTTATTGTAATAAGATTAATAATAATCAGTTCTCTAAAGCAGTAACCTAACACGCCCTGAGAATAAATATCATAAAAAGTAAGAGTTTCAAAACAAAGCCGAAATAAAATAATATCAAATTTAATGTAACGCAAATTTGTAATTTAAAATATTGTAGTAAGGTAAAACATTGCTGGATTTATGCAACTAGTAAATGCATTTTTGTTAATATTTGTTGAAAAGTTGTTAATATTATTATTTTGCATTTAAATAAAAGTATAAAAAAAAGAGAAATTTGCAATTACTTTATATTATCTTGAGTAATATTGGCGCCCAAAACCCTAAATTTTAGTGTTAATTAAATAGCATGAATGCACAGGTTGAGTTAGTAGAATTATTGTTGAGTAATAGTGTTGTATGTTATAATTTAGTTCCACAACGTGGGCAGTTAATTAAAAGGTAACGTAGAAACATAAATTATCACATAAAAATCTTTGAGGTTATATAAAACACAATATGTTTTACGATATAATATATATACTCGTATATATATATATATATATATATATATATATATATATATATATTAATATATATATATATATATATATATATATATATATATATATATATATATATATATATATATATATATATTAAGAATATAAATTAATAAATATTCTTGTATTTGAATAACCTATGTTGTTTTAAATTATTAAACAAGAAAACGTATTTTATATATATATATATATATACGACAGCTGTAATAGACGCATATAAAAAAAAGACATTTTAGATGTAACGGATTAGATCTTTTACGAAGTTGTATTTTTGTTTTTTATAATTTAGGAATTCAGAACTATTTGGTTTCTTGTAAGTTATTTCGAATTAACTGATTCTGTTGTTTTCTTCTTCAAAATAATGTTCATGTTAGAATGTATATTATCAAATTTGTTAAAAAATAGCCTAACGTTTGTGTTCCAAGTGAATTCTAATTGAATTCTTCAAACGAATTCTAATTACACTACGTGTTGTGTAATTGGATTTTTAATAAACATGTGATTTTTTGTCCAATCTTCAAATACAAAAAAATCCAATAATAATAATGCATTTATAATTATAAAATAGCTTTAAAATAGGAAAACATTTAAAATGGTATGATTTAATTTAAATATAAAAAATACATTATCACAAACATGAACTCAAACATCACACCTTATAATGATGTCAGGAACATTTAAAGGCTCATATAGAACTCGATATTTATATATCAAACACTCATTCCTAAAGTTAAGTAACGTGTTCTTATAGTCCCCTTTAAAGGAGATCCAAAAGACGAAATAGCTATTTTAGTTTTGTTAAGTTTAAGTTTGATTAGGAACTATTTATGTAAATTTAATTAAAATAGGATACATATCTTTTATTAAATTAAGATACATATTACCTACCTTTTTACAAAATATAAACTTTTCATAACACTTGTTTGTACAATACAAAAACTGCAAGCTATAAACATTTTGATTAAAATAAAATATTAAAAATAATATACTGATTTTTGGTTACATTTATTAAAAGATTTGAAAAGAAAATTGTATTTTTTTTGAAATTTGACATTTGTTTTGTTCATTGGATGCCTCAGTGTTATTAGGATATTTAGGATGTTTCAAAAGGGCCTTATAAGTTTGAAAATTCATATAAATTTCTTTAAAGAGCCACAGGATTGCGTTTAGTGTAATTTTAAAAAGGGAAACCTAATGTATTTTTAAACCTATACTTAAGATGTTTTATGAGGCTTCTGTTGGTTGTCCTGCACTCATCCCATCGGTAGTCAATTTCTTCCCAAACTCGCTTAGCATTTCAGGTGTTACTCAGTGGCGGCGTAGAGAAGTCGGTAAATGAGGTACACTCACAATATCCTTGATAAATCCCCATGAATAAAAATCTACTGTCAGGTCTAAGAAGCGTGGAGGCTACCCAATTGAGGCCTCGTGGTCAATCCATTAACCTGGAAAGCTGTCATAGAAAAAATCCCGAGCATCAGTCAGGTAGTGGGGTAATCTCCCAGCTTGCATAAAGTAAACACTATGTTCTTGGACGTCCTCATCGTCTTGCGGTATCAAAAATTGTTGTAACATATTTGGATACCGTTGATGGTTTTCTCTTAGAAAACAAATTTGGTCGTATCTTTTGTTCTTGCTCAATGTAAGAACTAAAAACGTCAAGTTTAGGGCTATCACAAAAGTTGCAATGTTTGAATTGGATGTTCACTGCCTCAAATCCTACAGTAGCTTTAGGACTACAATAACTGTTATTTATCGATTTCCCTTAAAATTCGACTCTTCAGAAAAAATAATGTTGTCCAGGAAATGTTCATTCTCATATACTCGATTTATCATATCTGCACAAAAATTCTTACGAGTACTTTTTATCAGTTAAAGAAAAGTTTGCTTGTAAAATAGTCAATCTGTACAGTTTCAAATGCAAACATTTTCTCAACACATGCCAAACATTTTATGTGGAACTAACAACTTGGGAGATGCACGCCGACTTCTAAGGCTGTTGCCAAAACGTTGACTCACATGGTCAACTACTTTGTCAGACGTGTTTCGAAGAACAAAGAATCTTGTGTCGTACCTAGCATCCTGTTTTTACAAAACATTTATGTCACTCATAAATTGCAAGGCTTCTAGGAGGATCTTTAGCGTATTTAGTTCGGAAATTACGCTGAACTGTCTTCGCCGACTTTGATTCTTCAAACCAAATCACACGCCTAGAACGCCCGGGTACAATGAAGGTAGCCATCAAAAAAGCAACTGTCGCTAGCGCTTGTTACGGTACAATTCGGCACTAGCGAACAACGCGAGTCAAACCTTGATATATTTCCCTACTAATTGGCACTGCAATTCATCTTTAGATTCACTGAATCAATTTATATGAATTTTTAAAGATGTAAGATCCTTTTTGAAACATCTAATATGTGCTAACGATCTGTTCTAACAATATGTTGGATCTAATTTGTATGATGTGCGAAATTGTCTTGTTGCCATTTGCACACTTTATTCCGGATGGCTTAATTTTTTTTATTTAGTCGAATCTTACGAGGTGGATTTAGAAAGGGTCATAGCCTTATACCATTTTGTTCTTTCAATAGTCTGAAGTTGGTGATTCCTGTTAAGTAAAACATGTTTATTTGCTTATGAGAAAGAATCTCAGATTCAGAAAAAAGTTTGAAGAAACTATATAAAAATACACTTTTTATGACTCAGAATTGATTATTTCTCTCCATTCCGGTTTTAGGAATTACTTCAGGTAATGCCCTGGCAAGCAGTAATTTTCCCTTACTCTTAGACCTAGTTGATTATTCTGTCTTTTATTTAGTCTTACCTAATTTCATCTACCGTTCGAGGAAGTTCCTTCTTTTTTAAGTTGGTAGCGTTAGACGCCTCTTTATCACCAAATAGACAGTACTTCCGCTTTAGGTACACGACCCTGTACACATGATGACATGATCTTTGCAATACTTTATCCTCTAGCAGGTAGTTTCTTTTCGTTAATGCCATTATACAATTACAGATTTAACACTACAACATTCAAGGACTTTGAATAATTAATGGCAAATATTTTATCCTGTACCTGTCAAACTAGAGTGTTGTAATGAGGTTCAGGTACGGTAGGATGATAAAGTTAAAGAAGAGATATCAGAACCTGTGACATTTTGAATTGTGTCATGACATATAGAGGAAAGGTAGTACATATTAGGGTCATGTTGTTTATCCACTATCCGAAATACCACCAAAATAAACGGACAAAGAATAATATGAAACGTATTCGTTAGCATATGCTAGCTAGAAATCTGGCAAATACTGCATATATATTTCTAACCAAAGAATTATTTACTGGTTGGCTCATTGCTATGGCTACGTAGTAAAGGCAAGTCTCCGTAACACTGTGCTACTTCATGTCTTTATGGTTACTTCAAAGTTATTACTTTTTTTTATGCCCGTGTGGTATAAAACTATAAATCTGGAAATATCTCGGTACCCAGATGTTTTGCAAACCTAACACATTATACGGATTAAATGAAATGCCTTATTTATGTAAATAAAATCAATATAGGACCACCGATATATATATATATATATATATATATATATATATATGTGTCATTAATTTATTTAAACAGCTTTAACACTAACAACTATAACGGCGGCTTTAAAATATGCTTTTAGGGACTGAAACTCTTGTTACAACAGATTAAGGAAACTCCCTAGCTATTTCCTATTAAGTGCTATCAAGAAAAAAATTGAATAAATTTTATTTTGCAAATATGTGTCAACAATGTCATAGAAACCTATCTCATACAATGGGTGGAACGTATAAGTAGTAAAATTATAAATATTTAATAATGGAATTTATTTATTTTAGTTAACTTTAGATCGTCCGATTGTAAGCAAAAAGTAAAAGTAAGTCAATCATAATAACCTTAAAAATTTATTAGGTAATGCAAAAGATAAAGTAGAAACACTTGATAAATCAGGGATTTACAAAGTTAATTGTAAGGATTATGATAAAATGTATATTGGGCAGACAAGACGAAAAGTAATAACTAGATTTAAGGAACATATTAGGGATATTAAATACCAAAGATCTGATAAGTCTAGTATTGCTGCCCATATTTTAGAGACCAATCACAATCTAGATGTTAATAATGTCCAGTTAATTAAGAATGTTAGAACTAATAAGTTGTTAAATAGTTTCGAAAGTTTTAAAATTAGTAAACATAAACCTGAGAATTTATTAAATTCTGATAGAGGTCCTATTCCTCATTCAATTTTATATTCATTTGTTAAATAGGATTATGATTTTTATATTAAATTTTGTGTTGGTTATAATTTCAAAAAACCATTTTAATTATGTATTTATTGTATTTTTAATTTATATTTTAGTAAGTTGACGTAAGATATCTTGCTTTCACTCGATGGGTGTGGCTACGCCTTGTTTAACAGGTGGGGCCACGGCGGTCGGAGTGGGAGTGACTAGTTCTATAAATAAGGTATTTTTCTAGCGTTAATCAGTCTTTGTATGTTATCCCTCTGAGGATGGTTACTTTGTAACTGAAATGTGCATAAGGGTAAAATAAAGAAAGTTTGTGGTTAAGAGGTTTTTGTGTATTTATTATTAAAAAGTAAAAGTTGATTTAACTATTCAAAGGCAATGTTTTTTTTCTGCATTGTGAGTAAATAGCAAGTGTCAAATGTAAACAAATAAAATTGGTCATGAGTTTCTTTAAAAGGATTCTAACCTTAGAAATTATTACAAAAAAAAAATTAGTAAAACATATTATTCAAATAAAATATCTAGTATTCGCCACCTTGTATTTTTCACTACTATTTTTGTATTCACTAAACTTTAAAAAAATGTTTAGTTTTTAAACAATGTCGGTTTTAGAATTTTATTCGGTTAGGGTGATGAATAAATGCACTCTGTTAAAACTAAACAGAATTTTAGTGATAATTTATTTTTTATTATAAAACGATTACAGACATATCTTATAGTCCAAGTGAAAAATGTTATACCAGGGCATCAAACAAAAGGTTGTGTGTAAATTTTACACTCATAACTTAAGAGACTGTAATATAATTCCGATCACACTTTTGCTAATACCATTTAGAAAGCTATAATTATAAACATTGAGCAAAAGTTAGGAACAGCATGCTTTTTTCACCTCACTCCTTTTAATATTTTAAACTATTTTGTAGAAATACTATATAACACTAGAATATAAAATTTTTATCAAATATAATTTTTCTGAACAAATTGTTTACAAATACGTTTTATCACACATTTAGACTTACTGTCAATTTTTGTAAGATGTTTTAACGTTGTAATGTAGTTTTAATAAATAATAAAAATAAAACAATATTCTAATTTCCTCGAAGTTAAAGTCAATCTGTTATAGAGTCTTTACTAGCAGGGATGAGTAAGAGACATGAACATACTTTATAATTTGAAACTAAAATAACATTTTCAATTATTTTTAAGCATAAGTAAGAAAGTATAATCCATGATGTAGGAAAACACCTAATCCAGTTTTCGTATTGAAACATGATTCAACATGATTTATGCCCCAAAGCTGACCCAGAAACCCCGGGCCAAAATTACTACCTAAGCTACGATTCTCCAAAGAAAAAAATCTAACTACACAGTACAGAGCCAAATAAAGACAACCATTCTGTTAGTTTAAGACAAATAACCGTTGATAAGGTAAACAAATAAGATGACTCAGATATTTTTTTAGTAAGTGTGGGAATTACGGTTTTTTCATATTGAGCATTCAGGACTTGACTAGGACAACAAATAATTTCACGAAGCATTTTTGTAGTTAAAATAAATAACTTGCTTATCAACCGTTATTATCATTCTCCAAAACCCCCTTGCGAGTCACTAACCAAACAAGAATTGTTGTCACAGTGTTACTTACCTCAAGTTTTACATATAGGGGAAGGACGGGCAAAGTGGCCACTCTTTTGTTTGCTGAATTTTTATGATCCATTATTCAACAATTAAAATCATTAAACATATACCAACATCAACTACAATATCTTGGGCATTGGATAATATCGTGTTTTTAGACTTTTTAAATTTTAAATGTACATAAACAGGATTTTAGAAAAAAAGTTCAATCCCTTTGCTCTGGATAGGGAAGTAGCTTCCGGGCTTCTCAAAGTGATGTTAGGATGTCTTCTTTTAAAACCTGCTACCCAATCTTTGCCTGTCATTTTTTTCTCAACATTAAAAGTGTGAGGAATATTGTTTTTTATTGCGAGACTATATGCACTTTGTCGTAAGTCCTTCTGAGTGATACCATAGAATAGTTTTTCCATTTCAATAATATGTTGACAAAGTTCTTCTTCTTGTTCATCGGTGAAGATCTTTCTGTATTTACCAAGAGTTTTCTTCTTTTCGGTTGCATCTTTATTCTTCTCTAGGACTCTTCTTTTGAGAGTATTTCTTGGTACATTATACTATTTCGCTGCCGTTGAAAATGGCATCATATCTCTTTTAACAGCTAATATAGTCTTTTTCATAGCATCTGAACTCCAACATTGTTGTGTTGTTTTTCTACTGTATTTGTACGGCATCTTGATATGGTTTCATATTGATCTTAGAAAATGAATAAACTAAAATCAGGAATTTATTAAATTATATGCAGTTGAACAAATCGTACCGGGCAAAGTGGCCACCTGGCCACTTTACCCGCAATGTTCAGTGGCCACTTTGCCCGGAATGACGCCATTACAAGAATTGTAATCTAAAAACTAGTCAGAATGAAAAACAAATTTCAAGCAAACATCAATTGAAAGCGTTAATCAAGACTATCCATCAGCACTTTAGTCCATAACTATCATCCTGTTGGCTATTAAGTTAAAAGTATAAACACTTGCCACTTAAGAAAATTCAGGCGTGCTGAAAATCGGAAAAATAACACTGTTTACAATTTCAAATAGTCTTCACCTCCACAGTCACAGACAACACTGACGCCATCAGAAGGAACTAGTTGACATGATTTTCACAAGGCTGCTGAACTATACGGCCTAAAAAACACAAATGACCACTTTACCCGCCTTGGCCACTTTGCCCGTCTTTCCCCTACTATTTGAAATGTCGCTGAAAAATTCTAAAGTGAATAATTGTAAGCAATAAATATTTTATTCCAATTGTTTAAGATCGGCAATTATTATCATTGTATCATGAAAGACTGTAAAGAAAGAAAGATTCCATTTCTTTCGTATAACAGATAAATCAATGTGAAATAGCAGGTGCATTAGACAAGAGTCCCTTCTTCACAAAAAAATGTCCACTACGGTTGTCAACCGCTTGAAAACTCTGTTAACACGCCTTGATTATTTACTTTACAAAAATGTTCACTTTTCTTTACTCTCCTGTTACTTCTTGTTTTACGTTTTTCTATTTACCTTCACGTTGTTATAGGAATTAATTTAAATTTTCTCTTAAGCATATTTATGTTTTTCAAATTTACTACTGTTTATTATTAATACTATTTAATACAAATTTTAAACGTTGTTCTATTCGGAACAACTTTATTTTATGTAGCTTATACGGGTGGTTTCATAGATGTTTTAAAATATTATTTAAGGAATTGAAGTGTAATCAAATAGCACGAATGTGACCACTCTTATTTTTTCTGATTTATTATTTATAAATTTAGTAAATGAATTATAATGCGGTGAATTATAAATAAAACTGAACACATAAATGCTCTTAGTATACATATTTGTATAAGTGCGTATAATTCAAATATATGAACGTTTTTTCCTGTTTCATTATGTGACATTATGTTCTATTTGTCGCCTAATGTTTCATTCGAGAGTATAGTTTCTTATTTCATGAGCCGCACCAATGTCTTCACTATTATGGTCGAGGTAGGACTTTCTGAGGATAAGGGGGTTCATAAAAAAAACAAAGCAAAAGCCTCCTGTTTATTTTCGAATCCATTAACCTTATCTCTTGTCATCCTCCATAACAAACAATATGGAACAAATAGGATCTGGTTATTGTAGGGCGTGTGTTCTTCCTTATAAAGTTGTTAATAAAATAGCTTTAGCTTTTGAAATCTTATACTTTAATTAATGTGAATGGTTCCAAGTTATTTTACCTACAGTCCTGAGATAGATGTATAAGGCGGCATTTTAAATTATTTCCAATTATTTAGTTCTTTAGTGTTATTAGTTAATCAAGCATTCAGTATTTGCAGAAGCACAACGGTGACGTTAGCATAGCTTATGTCATAATCGTCTCTCCTTTTATTTAGTTACTTTACTTGATTACGGAAGGGCTTTTCTGAATATATTTTTAGAATAGGCATTGATCAAAAAGAGAAGACAAGCTCCCCATTTTGTTGAGCTGCGAATATTTGATGTTGCCTAGCACTCCCATGAAAACTTGTTTATTTGTTGACACCATTTTAGTAGTTTCCTGAGAGTTTATGAAATAACTCCAGAGCTAGTGGGTTGCTGCAAAAATTAGGAACTACATAGTGAATTGAAGTCAATTTGTATTTAGATCGGAGATTGAATTAATAAAACATAATAAATAGCTCTAGAATTTAATTATTTTTAATGAATAAAATTGTTAAAATTAAAACCAATTATAACAGTCTAATAGGTAAAATAGTAAAAACATTAATAACCTAAGATCGGTCGCGCCGTTAGGGGAATCCTAACACAAATAGATTAGACGTTTATCTTATCTGACACATTTTATTGGTGCTAATCCAAGGGCTAAGGGTTCTGCAGCGATTTGGAGTGTGGGAAAGAGCCATGACACTGATCAATTAAGGCTGTTCTAACAGCGCGACTTTTTTTGTTACAGTTTTTAGCAGTATATTTGGTTTTGGGGACAGTCATAATTGAACACTTTTGGTTTCATACTTAACGAAAAAAATATCATAATGTTAATAACATTACATTCAAATGATGAAACTGATCACGAAACAAGAGATTCATTCAAACCAGAGGTGATTTCTTTCTACAGCACAACAAGGAAGTAGTTGATAAAGTGAAGAAGGAATACTCAGTATAAAGAGTAACTGAGATGGGCAGTGACTATATTCAAGTGGTTATTGAACATGGCAACAATCAATGTTCCGATCAAATATAAGGATAACACTGGAACGAAACTTGGTAGAAGAGTATTCATCTGAGAGTTAGCAAAGGCAATTGCAAGCCCGATCTTTTGAAAAGAGCTTCAACTAAAAATCTGTATGTACCACTCAAGAAGAATGTAAAAAAAATTAACTGGTCGAGAATGTCGTATCAAGAGTCAAATTCCATGTAAGTCTGTTACCAATTTATGAAACGTTTTAATTAAAAAAATAATTTTTTCTAGTATAAATTATTATTTTTAAATTTATTTATAAAATAATTCATGGATAGTCAAGAACATTTCTAATTATATAAAATCTAATATTTTGAATCAAAATTTTGTATTTTACACAGAAATTGGTTTCATTTTAGAAAATCTTTGAGGGAAGGCCCCACGATCTGCGTACTGTTAAGTAAGGACGACGCGTTATACGAAACAGAGATGTAATGAATGTAACAGATCAATCTGTCGAGAGCATACTAGATCGCAGGTTTCAATTTGCATGATGTGCCATGAGGGACATTAAAATTACGACTAGTTTCTAGGCGCCGTTTCAATTCTCCTCATCTAAACATTTCCTGTAAGATAATTTTAAGTATTTTCTTACTGCTAAATTTGTTCCGAAATTTATAATTTAAATATTTCCTAACAACTTTGTACCTAAAAATTTAGTGTTAAATGAAAATGTTTCCTATGATTAATGAGTTTGTAAATGTAAGGGGTTTCCTATAGGCGCGACAATTTACGTTACAAATCAAGGCGCGACCCATCGCGGGTTAAAAGTGTCCGTTAGATTATATCCAAGATAGCTCATACGTACCTTATTAAAGCATTATGAAAACCCAAATACTAAAAAAATATACAAAACAATATCCACTATACTGAGCTCTGATGTAGTAAATCTTAAATTTTAAACCATTAAACCACCATTGTCCTTTAACACATTTTTTTAAAATACGTATCTAAAAAGGACATAGAAAAATCAAGTTATTTTCTAAGTTGAGCTTCTTTTTAACAGTTTATTATTATTTTACGTTGTTATTGTTCTCTTATTTTTAATATTAATTATGGTGTAAGAATCATTCAATATGAGTTATTGTATTAAAATATCATATTCCAGAAATAAAAATTACAGAAAACTTTTAACGTAACTAACGTAAGAATATTACCTTAAGTATTGAATTATAAATAAATTTATTTACAAATACAATCAACTATAGTTATTATTATATACAAAAGGACAAATAACAATTATCTTATTATTGTCTTTTATTTCAAAGAAGTTAATTGAAATATATTAATGGTTATGAATTAAATTAACAAAACATCCCAAATAGCCTCCAGATAACCTTAGTAATAAATAAATTATTTTGCGCAATACTAATATCATATTTTTATATTTTTAAAATAAATAAAACCTCTAAACCACAAATAACATTTATTTAAACCTTATGTACATTTCGATTGGCCAGCTATCATCTTCAGAGGTATTTAAAAAATACAAAAAGTTGTATTTTTTAAATACCTCTGAAGATGATTGCTGGTCAATCGAAATGTACATAAGGTTTAAATAAATGTTAATTGTGGTTTAGAGGTTTTATTTGTTTTAAAAATAAGCATTACGACACAGTTGCTTCATACAGTTATCATATTTTTATGTAAGTGGATATTTTGAAATTATAGTAAACATTACCCTATTACACTTTTATTCTATGTTTACAACTCAAAATTGCAGTTGAAATATAGAGTAAAAATAGTATTGAATGAGCTATGCTCTTCACGAAGTTTATAAAGATAAAATTCCTAAGTTTATTGCGGTTTATTATCCATAGGTAGTATCATTCAGGCAATTGTTGCGTTTCAGTTTTACACAAAATAGTATTGAATGAGCTATGCTCTATACGAAGTTTATAAAGATACAATTCCTAAGTTTATTGCGGTTTATTATCCATAGGTAGTATCTTTCAGGCAATTGTTGCGTTTCAGTTTTACACAAAATAGTATTGAATGACCTATGCTCTTTACGAAGTTTATAAAGTTACAGTTCCAAAGTTTATTGCGGTTTATTATCCATTGGTAGTATCTTTCATGCAATTGTTGCTTTTAAGTTTTACACAAAATAGTATTGAATGAGCTATGCTCTTTACGAAGTTTATAAAGGTACAGTTCCCAAGTTTATTGCGGTTTATTATCCATAGGTAGTATCATTCAGGCAATTGTTGCGTTTCAGTTTTACACAAAATAGTATTGAATGAGCTATGCTCTCTACGAAGTTTATAAAGGTACAGTTCCTAAGATTATTGCGGTTTATTATCCATAGGTAGTATCATTTAGGCAATTGTTGCGTTTCGGTTTTACACAAAATAGTATTGAATGAGCTATGCTCTTTACGAAGTTATAAAGATACAGTTCCTAAGTTTATTGCGGTTTATTATCCATAGGTAGTATCATTCAGGCAATTGTTGCGATTCAGTTATACATAAAATAGTATTAAATGAACTATGCTCTTTACGAAGTTTATAAAGATACAGTTCCTAAGTTTATTGCGGTTTATTATCCATAGGTAGTATCATTCAGGCAATTGTTGCGTTTCAGTTTTACACAAAATAGTATTGAATGAGCTATGCTCTTTCCGAAGTTTATAAAGATACAGTTCCTAAGTTTATTGCGGTTTATTATGCAAGTTAGTATCATTCAGGCAGTTGTTGCGTTTCAGTTATACACAAAATAGTATTGAATGAGCTATGCTCTTTACGAAGTTTATAAAGATACAATTCTTAAGTTTATTGCGGTTTATTATCCATAGGTAGTATCATTCAGACAATTGTTGCGTTTTAGTTTTACATAAAAAAGTATTAAATGAGGTATGCTCTTTACGAAGTTTATAAAGGTACAGTTCCTAAGTTTATTGCGGTTTATTATCCATAGGTAGTATCCGTCAGGCAATTGTTGCGTTTCAGTTTTACACAAAAGAGTATTGAATGAGCTATGCTCTTTACGAAGTTTATAAAGATACAATTCCTAAGTTTATTGCGGTTTATTATCCATAGGTAGTATCATTCAGGCAAATGTTGCGTTTTAGTTTAAAATAAAAAAGTATTAAATGAGCTATGCTCTTTACGAAGTTTATAAAGATACAGTTCCTAAGTTTATTGCGGTTTATTATCCATAGGTAGTATCCGTCAGGCAATTGTTGCGTTTCAGTTTTACACAAAATAGTATTGAATGAGCTATGCTCTTTCCGAAGTTTATAAAGATACAGTTCCTAAGTTTATTGCGGTTTATTATGCAAGGTAGTATCATTCAGGCAATTGTTGCGTTTCAGTTTTACACAAAATAGTATTGAATGAGCTATGCTCTTTACGAAGTTTATAAAGATACAATTATTAAGTTTATTGCGGTTTATTATCCATAGGTAGTATCATTCAGACAATTGTTGCGTTTTAGTTTTACATAAAAAAGTATTAAATGAGCTATGCTCTTTACGAAGTTTATAAAGGTACAGTTCCTAAGTTTATTGCGGTTTATTATCCATAGGTAGTATCTTTCAGGCAATTGTTGCGTTTCAGTTTTACACAAAATAGTATTGAATGAGCTATGCTCTTTACGAAGTTTATAAAGTTACAGTTCCTAAGTTTATTGCGGTTTATTATCCATAGGTAATATCTTTCAAGCAATTGTTGCGTTTCAGTTTTACTCAAAATAGTATTGAATGAGCTATGCTCTTTACGAAGTTTATAAAGATACAATTCCTAAGTTTATTGCGGTTTATTATCCATAGGTAGTATCATTCAGGCAATTGTTGCGTTTTAGTTTGACATAAAAAAGTATTAAATGTGCTATGCTCTTTACGAAGTTTATAAAGATACAGTTCCTAAGTTTATTGCGGTTTATTATCCATAGGTAGTATCCGTCAGGCAATTGTTGCATTTCAGTTTTACACAATATAGTAATGAATGAGCTATGCTCTTTACGAAGTTTATAAAGATACTAAGTTTATTGCGGTTTATTATCCATAGGTAGTATCATTCAGGCAATTGTTGCTTTTCATTTTTACACAAAATAGTATTGAATGAGCTATGCTCATTACGAAGTTAATAAAGATACAGTTCCTAAGTTTATTGCGGTTTATTATCCATAGGTAGTATCATTTAGGCAATTGTTGCGTTTCAGTTTTACACAAAATAGTATTGAATGAGCTATGCTCTTTACGAAGTTTATAAAGATACAATTCCTAAGTTTATTGCGGTTTATTATCCATAGGTAGTATCATTCAGGCAATTGTTGCGTTTTAGTTTTACATAAAAAAGTATTAAATGAGCTATGCTCTTTACGAAGTTTAAAAAGATACAGTTCCTAAGTTTATTGCGGTTTATTATCCATTGGTAGTATCTTTCATGCAATTGTTGCTTTTAAGTTTTACACAAAATAGTATTGAATGAGCTATGCTCTTTACGAAGTTTATAAAGGTACAGTTCCCAAGTTTATTGCGGTTTATTATCCATAGGTAGTATCATTCAGGCAATTGTTGCGTTTCAGTTTTACACAAAATAGTATTGAATGAGCTATGCTCTCTACGAAGTTTATAAAGGTACAGTTCCTAAGATTATTGCGGTTTATTATCCATAGGTAGTATCATTTAGGCAATTGTTGCGTTTCGGTTTTACACAAAATAGTATTGAATGAGCTATGCTCTTTACGAAGTTATAAAGATACAGTTCCTAAGTTTATTGCGGTTTATTATCCATAGGTAGTATCATTCAGGCAATTGTTGCGATTCAGTTATACATAAAATAGTATTAAATGAACTATGCTCTTTACGAAGTTTATAAAGATACAGTTCCTAAGTTTATTGCGGTTTATTATCCATAGGTAGTATCATTCAGGCAATTGTTGCGTTTCAGTTTTACACAAAATAGTATTGAATGAGCTATGCTCTTTCCGAAGTTTATAAAGATACAGTTCCTAAGTTTATTGCGGTTTATTATGCAAGTTAGTATCATTCAGGCAGTTGTTGCGTTTCAGTTATACACAAAATAGTATTGAATGAGCTATGCTCTTTACGAAGTTTATAAAGATACAATTCTTAAGTTTATTGCGGTTTATTATCCATAGGTAGTATCATTCAGACAATTGTTGCGTTTTAGTTTTACATAAAAAAGTATTAAATGAGGTATGCTCTTTACGAAGTTTATAAAGGTACAGTTCCTAAGTTTATTGCGGTTTATTATCCATAGGTAGTATCCGTCAGGCAATTGTTGCGTTTCAGTTTTACACAAAAGAGTATTGAATGAGCTATGCTCTTTACGAAGTTTATAAAGATACAATTCCTAAGTTTATTGCGGTTTATTATCCATAGGTAGTATCATTCAGGCAAATGTTGCGTTTTAGTTTAAAATAAAAAAGTATTAAATGAGCTATGCTCTTTACGAAGTTTATAAAGATACAGTTCCTAAGTTTATTGCGGTTTATTATCCATAGGTAGTATCCGTCAGGCAATTGTTGCGTTTCAGTTTTACACAAAATAGTATTGAATGAGCTATGCTCTTTCCGAAGTTTATAAAGATACAGTTCCTAAGTTTATTGCGGTTTATTATGCAAGGTAGTATCATTCAGGCAATTGTTGCGTTTCAGTTTTACACAAAATAGTATTGAATGAGCTATGCTCTTTACGAAGTTTATAAAGATACAATTATTAAGTTTATTGCGGTTTATTATCCATAGGTAGTATCATTCAGACAATTGTTGCGTTTTAGTTTTACATAAAAAAGTATTAAATGAGCTATGCTCTTTACGAAGTTTATAAAGGTACAGTTCCTAAGTTTATTGCGGTTTATTATCCATAGGTAGTATCTTTCAGGCAATTGTTGCGTTTCAGTTTTACACAAAATAGTATTGAATGAGCTATGCTCTTTACGAAGTTTATAAAGTTACAGTTCCTAAGTTTATTGCGGTTTATTATCCATAGGTAATATCTTTCAAGCAATTGTTGCGTTTCAGTTTTACTCAAAATAGTATTGAATGAGCTATGCTCTATACGAAGTTTATAAAGATACAATTCCTAAGTTTATTGCGGTTTATTATCCATAGGTTGTATCTTTCAGGCAATTGTTGCGTTTCAGTTTTACACAAAATAGTATTGAATGAGCTATGCTCTTTACGAAGTTTATAAAATTACAGTTCCTTAGTTTATTGCGGTTTATTATCCATTGGTAGTATCTTTCATGCAATTGTTGCGTTTCAGTTTTACACAAAATAGTATTGAATGAGCTATGCTCTTTACGAAGTTTATAAAGGTACAGTTCCTAAATTTATTGCGGTTTATTATCCATAGGTAGTATCCGTCAGGCAATTGTTGCATTTCAGTTTTACACAATATAGTAATGAATGAGCTATGCTCTTTACGAAGTTTATAAAGATACAGTTCCTAAGTTTATTGCGGATTATTATCCATAGGTAGTATCCGTCAGGCAAATGTTGCGTTTCAGTTTTACACAAAATAGTATTGAATGAGCTATGCTCTTTACGAAGTTTATAAAGATACAATTATTAAGTTTATTGCGGTTTATTATCCATAGGTAGTATCATTCAGACAATTGTTGCGTTTTAGTTTTACATAAAAAAGTATTAAATGAGCTATGCTCTTTACGAAGTTTATAAAGGTACAGTTCCTAAGTTTATTGCGGTTTATTATCCATAGGTAGTATCATTCAGGCAATTGTTGCGTTTCAGTTTTACACAAAATAGTATTGAATGAGCTATGCTCTTTACGAAGTTTATAAAGTTACAGTTCCTAAGTTTATTGCGGTTTATTATCCATAGGTAATATCTTTCAAGCAATTGTTGCGTTTCAGTTTTACTCAAAATAGTATTGAATGAGCTATGCTCTTTACGAAGTTTATAAAGATACAATTCCTAAGTTTATTGCGGTTTATTATCCATAGGTAGTATCGTTCAGGCAATTGTTGCGTTTTAGTTTGACATAAAAAAGTATTAAATGTGCTATGCTCTTTACGAAGTTTATAAAGATACAGTTCCTAAGTTTATTGCGGATTATTATCCATAGGTAGTATCCGTCAGGCAAATGTTGCGTTTCAGTTTTACACAAAATAGTATTGAATGAGCTATGCTCTTTACGAAGTTTATAAAGATACAGTTCCTAAGTTTATTGCGGTTTATTATCCATAGGTAGTATCCGTCAGGCAATTGTTGCATTTCAGTTTTACACAATATAGTAATGAATGAGCTATGCTCTTTACGAAGTTTATAAAGATACAGTTCCTAAGTTTATTGCGGTTTATTATCCATAGGTAGTATCATTCAGGCAATTGGTGCTTTTCATTTTTACACAAAATAGTATTGAATGAGCTATGCTCTTTACGAAGTTAATAAAGATACAGTTCCTAAGTTTATTGCGGTTTATTATCCATGGGTAGTATCATTTAGGCAATTGTTGCGTTTCAGTTTTACACAAAATAGTATTGAATGAGCTATGCTCTTTCCGAAGTTTATAAAGATACAGTTCCTAAGTTTATTGCGGTTTATTATGCAAGGTAGTATCATTCAGGCAATTGTTGCGTTTCAGTTTTACACAAAATAGTATTGAATGAGCTATGCTCTTTACGAAGTTTATAAAGATACAATTATTAAGTTCATTGCGGTTTATTATCCATAGGTAGTATCATTTAGGCAATTGTTGCGTTTCAGTTTAACACAAAATAGTATTGAATGAGCTATGCTCTTTACGAAGTTTATAAAGATACAATTCCTAAGTTTATTGCGGTTTATTATCCATAGGTAGTATCATTCAGGCAATTGTTGCGTTTTAGTTTTACATAAAAAAGTATTAAATGAGCTATGCTCTTTACGAAGTTTATAAAGGTACAATTATTAAGTTTATTGCGGTTTATTATCCATAGGTAGTATCATTTAGGCAATTGTTGCGTTTCAGTTTAACACAAAATAGTATTGAATGAGCTATGCTCTTTACGAAGTTTATAAAGATACAATTCCTAAGTTTATTGCGGTTTATTATCCATAGGTAGTATCATTCAGACAATTGTTGCGTTTTAGTTTTACATAAAAAAGTATTAAATGGGCTATGCTCTTTACGAAGTTTATAAAGGTAGAGTTCCTAAGTTTATTGCGGTTTATTATCCATAGGTAGTATCATTCATTCAATGGTTGCGTTTCAGTTTTACAAAAAATTGTATTGAATGAGCTATGCTCTATACGAAGTTTATAAAGATACAATTCCTAAGTTTATTGCGGTTTATTATCCATAGGTTGTATCTTTCAGGCAATTGTTGCGTTTCAGTTTTACACAAAATAGTATTGAATGAGCTATGCTCTTTACGAAGTTTATAAAGTTACAGTTCCTTAGTTTATTGCGGTTTATTATCCATTGGTAGTATCTTTCATGCAATTGTTGCGTTTCAGTTTTACACAAAATAGTATTGAATGAGCTATGCTCTTTACGAAGTTTATAAAGGTACAGTTCCTAAATTTATTGCGGTTTATTATCCATAGGTAGTATCCGTCAGGCAATTGTTGCATTTCAGTTTTACACAATATAGTAATGAATGAGCTATGCTCTTTACGAAGTTTATAAAGATACAGTTCCTAAGTTTATTGCGGATTATTATCCATAGGTAGTATCCGTCAGGCAAATGTTGCGTTTCAGTTTTACACAAAATAGTATTGAATGAGCTATGCTCTTTACGAAGTTTATAAAGATACAATTCCTAAGTTTATTGCGGTTTATTATCCATAGGTAGTATCATTCAGGCAATTGTTGCGTTTTAGTTTTACATAAAAAAGTATTAAATGAGCTATGCTCTTTACGAAGTTTATAAAGGTACAATTATTAAGTTTATTGCGGTTTATTATCCATAGGTAGTATCATTTAGGCAATTGTTGCGTTTCAGTTTAACACAAAATAGTATTGAATGAGCTATGCTCTTTACGAAGTTTATAAAGATACAATTCCTAAGTTTATTGCGGTTTATTATCCATAGGTAGTATCATTCAGGCAATTGTTGCGTTTTAGTTTTACATAAAAAAGTATTAAATGGGCTATGCTCTTTACGAAGTTTATAAAGGTACAGTTCCTAAGTTTATTGCGGTTTATTATCCATAGGTAGTATCATTCAGGCAATTGTTGCGTTTCAGTTTTACAAGAAATAGTATTGAATGAGCTATGCACTATACGATGTTTATAAAGATACAATTTCTAAGTTTATTGCGGTTTATTATCCATAGGTAGTATCTTTCAGGCAATTGTTGCGTTTCAGTTTTACACAAAATAGTATTGAATGAGCTATGCTCTTTACGAAGTTTATAAAGTTACAGTTCCTAAGTTTATTGCGGTTTATTATCCATAGGTAATATCTTTCAAGCAATTGTTGCGTTTCAGTTTTACTCAAAATAGTATTGAATGAGCTATGCTCTTTACGAAGTTTATAAAGATACAATTCCTAAGTTTATTGCGGTTTATTATCCATAGGTAGTATCGTTCAGGCAATTGTTGCGTTTTAGTTTGACATAAAAAAGTATTAAATGTTCTATGCTCTTTACGAAGTTTATAAAGATACAGTTCCTAAGTTTATTGCGGATTATTATCCATAGGTAGTATCCGTCAGGCAAATGTTGCGTTTCAGTTTTACACAAAATAGTATTGAATGAGCTATGCTCTTTACGAAGTTAATAAAGATACAGTTCCTAAGTTTATTGCGGTTTATTATCCATAGGTAGTATCATTTAGGCAATTGTTCGTTTCAGTTTTACACAAAATAGTATTGAATGAGCTACGCTCTTTCCGAAGTTTATAAAGATACAGTTCCTAAGTTTATTGCGGTTTATTATGCAAGGTAGTATCATTCAGGCAATTGTTGCCTTTCAGTTTTACACAAAATAGTATTGAATGAGCTATGCTCTTTACGAAGTTTATAAAGATACAGTTCCTAAGTTTATTGCGGTTTATTATCCATAGGTAGTATCCGTCAGGCAATTGTTGCATTTCAGTTTTACACAATATAGTAATGAATGAGCTATGCTCTTTACGAAGTTTATAAAGATACTAAGTTTATTGCGGTTTATTATCCATAGGTAGTATCATTCAGGCAATTGGTGCTTTTCATTTTTACACAAAATAGTATTGAATGAGCTATGCTCTTTACGAAGTTAATAAAGATACAGTTCCTAAGTTTATTGCGGTTTAATATCCATAGGTAGTATCATTTAGGCAGTTGTTGCGTTTCAGTTTTACACAAAATAGTATTGAATGAGCTATGCTCTTTCCAAAGTTTATAAAGATACAGTTCCTAAGTTTATTGCGGTTTATTATGCAAGGTAGTATCATTCAGGCAATTGTTGCGTTTCAGTTTTACACAAAATAGTATTGAATGAGCTATGCTCTTTACGAAGTTTATAAAGATACAATTATTAAGTTCATTGCGGTTTATTATCCATAGGTAGTATCATTTAGGCAATTGTTGCGTTTCAGTTTAACACAAAATAGTATTGAATGAGCTATGCTCTTTACGAAGTTTATAAAGATACAATTCCTAAGTTTATTGCGGTTTATTATCCATAGGTAGTATCATTCAGGCAATTGTTGCGTTTTAGTTTTACATAAAAAAGTATTAAATGAGCTATGCTCTTTACGAAGTTTATAAAGGTACAATTATTAAGTTTATTGCGGTTTATTATACATAGGTAGTATCATTCAGGCAATTGTTGCGTTTTAGTTTTACATAAAAAAGTATTAAATGGGCTATGCTCTTTACGAAGTTTATAAAGGTAGAGTTCCTAAGTTTATTGCGGTTTATTATCCATGGGTAGTATCATTCATTCAATTGTTGCGTTTCAGTTTTACAAAAAAGAGTATTGAATGAGCTATGCTCTATACGAAGTTTATAAAGATACAATTCCTTAGTTTATTGCGGTTTATTATCCATTGGTAGTATCTTTCATGCAATTGTTGCGTTTCAGTTTTACACAAAATAGTATTGAATGAGCTATGCTCTTTACGAAGTTTATAAAGGTACAGTTCCTAAATTTATTGCGGTTTATTATCCATAGGTAGTATCCGTCAGGCAATTGTTGCATTTCAGTTTTACACAATATAGTAATGAATGAGCTATGCTCTTTACGAAGTTTATAAAGATACAGTTCCTACGTTTATTGCGGATTATTATCCATAGGTAGTATCCGTCAGGCAAATGTTGCGTTTCAGTTTTACACAAAATAGTATTGAATGAGCTATGCTCTTTACGAAGTTTATAAAGATACAATTATTAAGTTTATTGCGGTTTATTATCCATAGGTAGTATCATTCAGACAATTGTTGCGTTTTAGTTTTACATAAAAAAGTATTAAATGAGCTATGCTCTTTACGAAGTTTATAAAGGTACAGTTCCTAAGTTTATTGCGGTTTATTATCCATAGGTAGTATCATTCAGGCAATTGTTGCGTTTCAGTTTTACAAAAAATAGTATTGAATGAGCTATGCTCTATACGATGTTTATAAAGATACAATTCCTAAGTTTATTGCGGTTTATTATCCATAGGTAGTATCTTTCAGGCAATTGTTGCGTTTCAGTTTTACACAAAATAGTATTGAATGAGCTATGCTCTTTACGAAGTTTATAAAGTTACAGTTCCTAAGTTTATTGCGGTTTATTATCCATAGGTAATATCTTTCAAGCAATTGTTGCGTTTCAGTTTTACTCAAAATAGTATTGAATGAGCTATGCTCTTTACGAAGTTTATAAAGATACAATTCCTAAGTTTATTGCGGTTTATTATCCATAGGTAGTATCGTTCAGGCAATTGTTGCGTTTTAGTTTGACATAAAAAAGTATTAAATGTGCTATGCTCTTTACGAAGTTTATAAAGATACAGTTCCTAAGTTTATTGCGGATTATTATCCATAGGTAGTATCCGTCAGGCAAATGTTGCGTTTCAGTTTTACACAAAATAGTATTGAATGAGCTATGCTCTTTACGAAGTTTATAAAGATACAGTTCCTAAGTTTATTGCGGTTTATTATCCATAGGTAGTATCCGTCAGGCAATTGTTGCATTTCAGTTTTACACAATATAGTAATGAATGAGCTATGCTCTTTACGAAGTTTATAAAGATACTAAGTTTATTGCGGTTTATTATCCATAGGTAGTATCATCCAGGCAATTGGTGCTTTTCATTTTTACACAAAATAGTATTGAATGAGCTATGCTCTTTACGAAGTTAATAAAGATACAGTTCCTAAGTTTATTGCGGTTTATTATCCATAGGTAGTATCATTTAGGCAATTGTTCGTTTCAGTTTTACACAAAATAGTATTGAATGAGCTACGCTCTTTCCGAAGTTTATAAAGATACAGTTCCTAAGTTTATTGCGGTTTATTATGCAAGGTAGTATCATTCAGGCAATTGTTGCGTTTTAGTTTTACATAAAAAAGTACTAAATGAGCTATACTCTTTACGAAGTTTATAAAGGTACAGTTCCTAAGTTTATTGCGGTTTATTATCCATAGGTAGTATCATTCAGGCAATTGTTGCGTTTCAGTTTTACAAAAAATTGTATTGAATGAGCTATGCTCTATACGAAGTTTATAAAGATACAATTCCTAAGTTTATTGCGGTTTATTATCCATAGGTAGTATCCGTCAGGCAATTGTTGCGTTTTAGTTTTACATAAAAAAGTATTAAATGAGCTATGCTCTTTACGAAGTTTATAAAGATACAGTTCCTAAGTTTATTGCGGTTTATTATCCATAGGTAGTATCCGTCAGGCAATTGTTGCGTTTCAGTTTTACACAAAATAGTATTGAATGAGCTATGCTCTTTACGAAGTTTATAAAGATACAGTTCCTAAGTTTATTGCGGTTTATTATCCATAGGTAGTATCCGTCAGGCAATTGTTGCGTTTCAGTTTTACACAAAATAGTATTGAATGAGCTATGCTCTTTACGAAGATTATAAAGATACAATTATTAAGTTTATTGCGGTTTATTATCCATAGGTAGTATTATTCAGACAATTGTTGCGTTTTAGTTTTACATAAAAAAGTATTAAATGAGCTATGCTCTTTACGAAGTTTATAAAGGTACAGTTCCTAAGTTTATTGCGGTTTATTATCCATAGGTAGTATCATTCAGGCAATTGTTGCGTTTCAGTTTTACATAAAAAAGTATTAAATGAGCTATGCTCTTTACGAAGTTTATAAAGGTACAGTTCCTAAGTTTATTGCGGTTTATTATCCATAGGTAGTATCATTCAGGCAATTGTTGCGTTTCAGTTTTACAAAAAATAGTATTGAATGAGCTATGCTCTATACGAAGTTTATAAAGATACAATTCCTAAGTTTATTGCGGTTTATTATCCATAGGTAGTATCTTTCAGGCAATTGTTGCGTTTCAGTTTTACACAAAATAGTATTGAATGAGCTATGCTCTTTACGAAGTTTATAAAGTTACAGTTCCTAAGTTTATTGCGTTTTATTATCCATAGGTAATATCTTTCAAGCAATTGTTGCGTTTCAGTTTTACTCAAAATAGTATTGAATGAGCTATGCTCTTTACGAAGTTTATAAAGATACAATTCCTAAGTTTATTGCGGTTTATTATCCATAGGTAGTATCGTTCAGGCAATTGTTGCATTTTAGTTTGACATAAAAATGTATTAAATGTGCTATGCTCTTTACGAAGTTTATAAAGATACAGTTCCTAAGTTTATTGCGGATTATTATCCATAGGTAGTATCCGTCAGGCAAATGTTGCGTTTCAGATTTACACAAAATAGTATTGAATGAGCTATGCTCTTTACGAAGTTTATAAAGATACAGTTCCTAAGTTTATTGCGGTTTATTATCCATAGGTAGTATCCGTCAGGCAATTGTTGCATTTCAGTTTTACACAATATAGTAATGAATGAGCTATGCTCTTTACGAAGTTTATAAAGATACTAAGTTTATTGCGGTTTATTATCCATAGGTAGTATCATTCAGGCAATTGGTGCTTTTCATTTTTACACAAAATAGTATTGAATGAGCTATGCTCTTTACGAAGTTAATAAAGATACAGTTCCTAAGTTTATTGCGGTTTATTATCCATAGGTAGTATCATTTAGGCAATTGTTGCGTTTCAGTTTTACACAAAATAGTATTGAATGAGCTATGCTCTTTCCGAAGTTTATAAAGATACAGTTCCTAAGATTATTGCGGTTTATTATGCAAGGTAGTATCATTCAGGCAATTGTTGCGTTTCAGTTTTACACAAAATAGTATTGAATGAGCTATGCTCTTTACGAAGTTTATAAAGATACAATTATTAAGTTTATTGCGGTTTATTATCCATAGGTAGTATCATTTAGGCAATTGTTGCGTTTCAGTTTAACACAAAATAGTATTGAATGAGCTATGCTCTTTACGAAGTTTATAAAGATACAATTCCTAAGTTTATTGCGGTTTATTATCCATAGGTAGTATCATTCAGGCAATTGTTGCGTTTTAGTTTTACATAAAAAAGTATTAAATGAGCTATGCTCTTTACGAAGTTTATAAAGGTACAATTCCTAAGTTTATTGCGGTTTATTATCCATAGGTAGTATCATTCAGGCAATTGTTGCGTTTCAGTTTTACAAAAAATTGTATTGAATGAGCTATGCTCTATACGAAGTTTATAAAGATACAATTCCTAAGTTTATTGCGGTTTATTATCCATAGGTTGTATCTTTCAGGCAATTGTTGCGTTTCAGTTTTACACAAAATAGTATTGAATGAGCTATGCTCTTTACGAAGTTTATAAAGTTACAGTTCCTTAGTTTATTGCGGTTTATTATCCATTGGTAGTATCTTTCATGCAATTGTTGAGTTTCAGTTTTACACAAAATAGTATTGAATGAGCTATGCTCTTTACGAAGTTTATAAAGGTACAGTTCCTAAATTTATTGCGGTTTATTATTCATAGGTAGTATCCGTCAGGCAATTGTTGCATTTCAGTTTTACACAATATAGTAATGAATGAGCTATGCTCTTTACGAAGTTTATAAAGATACAGTTCCTAAGTTTATTGCGGATTATTATCCATAGGTAGTATCCGTCAGGCAAATGTTGCGTTTCAGTTTTACACAAAATAGTATTGAATGAGCTATGCTCTTTACGAAGTTTATAAAGATACAGTTCCTAAGTTTATTGCGGTTTATTATCCATAGGTAGTATCCGTCAGGCAATTGTTGCATTTCAGTTTTACACATTATAGTAATGAATGAGCTATGCTCTTTACGAAGTTTATAAAGATACAATTCCTAAGTTTATTGCGGTTTATTATCCATAGGTAGTATCATTCAGGCAATTGTTGCTTTTCATTTTTACACAAAATAGTACTGAATGAGCTATGCTCTTTACGAAGTTAATAAAGATACAGTTCCTAAGTTTATTGCGGTTTATTATCCATAGGTAGTATCATTTAGGCAATTGTTGCGTTTCAGTTTTACACAAAATAGTATTGAATGAGCTATGCTCTTTACGAAGGTTATAAAGATACAATTCCTAAGTTTATTGCGGTTTATTATCCATAGGTAGTATCATTCAGGCAATTGTTGCGTTTTAGTTTTACATAAAAAAGTACTAAATGAGCTATACTCTTTACGAAGTTTATAAAGGTACAGTTCCTAAGTTTATTGCGGTTTATTATCCATAGGTAGTATCATTCAGGCAATTGTTGCGTTTCAGTTTTACAAAAAATTGTATTGAATGAGCTATGCTCTATACGAAGTTTATAAAGATACAATTCCTAAGTTTATTGCGGTTTATTATCCATAGGTAGTATCCGTCAGGCAATTGTTGCGTTTTAGTTTTACATAAAAAAGTATTAAATGAGCTATGCTCTTTACGAAGTTTATAAAGATACAGTTCCTAAGTTTATTGCGGTTTATTATCCATAGGTAGTATCCGTCAGGCAATTGTTGCGTTTCAGTTTTACACAAAATAGTATTGAATGAGCTATGCTCTTTCCGAAGTTTATAAAGATACAGTTCCTAAGTTTATTGCGGTTTATTATGCAAGGTAGTATCATTCAGGCAATTGTTGCGTTTCAGTTTTACACAAAATAGTATTGAATGAGCTATGCTCTTTACGAAGTTTATAAAGATACAATTATTAAATTTATTGCGGTTTATTATCCATAGGTAGTATCATTCAGACAATTGTTGCGTTTTAGTTTTACATAAAAAAGTATTAAATGAGCTATGGTCTTTACGAAGTTTATAAAGGTACAGTTCCTAAGTTTATTGCGGTTTATTATCCATAGGTAGTATCATTCAGGCAATTGTTGCGTTTCAGTTTTACAAAAAATAGTATTGAATGAGCTATGCTCTATACGAAGTTTATAAAGATACAGTTACTAAGTTTATTGCGGTTTATTATCCATAGGTAGTATCTTTCAGGCAATTGTTGCGTTTCAGTTTTACACAAAATAGTATTGAATGAGCTATGCTCTTTACGAAGTTTATAAAGTTACAGTTCCTAAGTTTATTGCGGTTTTTTATCCATAGGTAATATCTTTCAAGCAATTGTTGCGTTTCAGTTTTACTCAAAATAGTATTGAATGAGCTATGCTCTTTACGAAGTTTATAAAGATACAGTTCCTAAGTTTATTGCGGTTTATTATCCATAGGTAGTATCCGTCAGGCAATTGTTGCATTTCAGTTTTACACAATATAGTAATGAATGAGCTATGCTCTTTACGAAGTTTATAAAGATACTAAGTTTATTGCGGTTTATTATCCATAGGTATTATCATTCAGGCAATTGGTGCTTTTCATTTTTACACAAAATAGTATTGAATGAGCTATGCTCTTTACGAAGTTAATAAAGATACAGTTCCTAAGTTTATTGCGGTTTATTATCCATAGGTAGTATCATTTAGGCAATTGTTGCGTTTCAGTTTTACACAAAATAGTATTGAATGAGCTATGCTCTTTCCGAAGTTTATAAAGATACAGTTCCTAAGTTTATTGCGGTTTATTATGCAAGGTAGTATCATTCAGGCAATTGTTGCGTTTCAGTTTTACACAAAATAGTATTGAATGAGCTATGCTCTTTACGAAGTTTATAAAGATACAATTATTAAGTTTATTGCGGTTTATTATCCATAGGTAGTATCATTTAGGCAATTGTTGCGTTTCAGTTTAACACAAAATAGTATTGAATGAGCTATGCTCTTTACGAAGTTTATAAAGATACAATTCCTAAGTTTATTGCGGTTTATTATCCATAGGTAGTATCATTCAGGCAATTGTTGCGTTTTAGTTTTACATAAAAAAGTATTAAATGAGCTATGCTCTTTACGAAGTTTATAAAGATACAGTTCCTAAGTTTATTGCGGATTATTATCCATAGGTAGTATCCGTCAGGCAAATGTTGCGTTTCAGTTTTACACAAAATAGTATTGAATGAGCTATGCTCTTTACGAAGTTTATAAAGATACAGTTCCTAAGTTTATTGCGGTTTATTATCCATAGGTAGTATCCGTCAGGCAATTGTTGCATTTCAGTTTTACACAATATAGTAATGAATGAGCTATGCTCTTTACGAACTTTATAAAGATACTAAGTTTATTGCGGTTTATTATCCATAGGTAGTATCATTCAGGCAATTGGTGCTTTTCATTTTTACACAAAATAGTATTGAATGAGCTATGCTCTTTACGAAGTTTATAAAGGTACAGTTCCTAAGTTTATTGCGGTTTATTATCCATAGGTAGTATCATTCAGGCAATTGTTGCGTTTCAGTTTTACAAAAAACAGTATTGAATGAGCTATGCTCTATACGAAATTTATAAAGATACAGTTACTAAGTTTATTGCGGTTTATTATCCATAGGTAGTATCTTTCAGGCAATTGTTGCGTTTCAGTTTTACACAAAATAGTATTGAATGAGCTATGCTCTTTACGAAGTTTATAAAGTTACAGTTCCTAAGTTTATTGCGGTTTATTATCCATAGGTAATATCTTTCAAGCAATTGTTGCGTTTCAGTTTTACTCAAAATAGTATTGAATGAGCTATGCTCTTTACGAAGTTTATAAAGATACAATTCCTAAGTTTATTGCGGTTTATTATCCATAGGTAGTATCATTCAGGCAATTGTTGCGTTTTAGTTTGACATAAAAAAGTATTAAATGTGCTATGCTCTTTACGAAGTTTATAAAGATACAGTTCCTAAGTTTATTGCGGATTATTATCCATAGGTAGTATCCGTCAGGCAAATGTTGCGTTTCAGTTTTACACAAAATAGTATTGAATGAGCTATGCTCTTTACGAAGTTTATAAAGATACAGTTCCTAAGTTTATTGCGGTTTATTATCCATAGGTAGTATCCGTCAGGCAATGGTTGCATTTCAGTTTTACACAATATAGTAATGAATGAGCTATGCTCTTTACGAAGTTTATAAAGATACTAAGTTTATTGCGGTTTATTATCCATAGGTAGTATCTTTCAGGCAATTGTTGCGTTTCAGTTTTACACAAAATAGTATTGAATGAGCTATGCTCTTTACGAAGTTTATAAAGTTACAGTTCCTAAGTTTATTGCGGTTTTTTATCCATAGGTAATATCTTTCAAGCAATTGTTGCGTTTCAGTTTTACTCAAAATAGTATTGAATGAGCTATGCTCTTTACGAAGTTTATAAAGATACAGTTCCTAAGTTTATTGCGGTTTATTATCCATAGGTAGTATCCGTCAGGCAATTGTTGCATTTCAGTTTTACACAATATAGTAATGAATGAGCTATGCTCTTTACGAAGTTTATAAAGATACTAAGTTTATTGCGGTTTATTATCCATAGGTATTATCATTCAGGCAATTGGTGCTTTTCATTTTTACACAAAATAGTATTGAATGAGCTATGCTCTTTACGAAGTTAATAAAGATACAGTTCCTAAGTTTATTGCGGTTTATTATCCATAGGTAGTATCATTTAGGCAATTGTTGCGTTTCAGTTTTACACAAAATAGTATTGAATGAGCTATGCTCTTTCCGAAGTTTATAAAGATACAGTTCCTAAGTTTATTGCGGTTTATTATGCAAGGTAGTATCATTCAGGCAATTGTTGCGTTTCAGTTTTACACAAAATAGTATTGAATGAGCTATGCTCTTTACGAAGTTTATAAAGATACAATTATTAAGTTTATTGCGGTTTATTATCCATAGGTAGTATCATTTAGGCAATTGTTGCGTTTCAGTTTAACACAAAATAGTATTGAATGAGCTATGCTCTTTACGAAGTTTATAAAGATACAATTCCTAAGTTTATTGCGGTTTATTATCCATAGGTAGTATCATTCAGGCAATTGTTGCGTTTTAGTTTTACATAAAAAAGTATTAAATGAGCTATGCTCTTTACGAAGTTTATAAAGATACAGTTCCTAAGTTTATTGCGGATTATTATCCATAGGTAGTATCCGTCAGGCAAATGTTGCGTTTCAGTTTTACACAAAATAGTATTGAATGAGCTATGCTCTTTACGAAGTTTATAAAGATACAGTTCCTAAGTTTATTGCGGTTTATTATCCATAGGTAGTATCCGTCAGGCAATTGTTGCATTTCAGTTTTACACAATATAGTAATGAATGAGCTATGCTCTTTACGAACTTTATAAAGATACTAAGTTTATTGCGGTTTATTATCCATAGGTAGTATCATTCAGGCAATTGGTGCTTTTCATTTTTACACAAAATAGTATTGAATGAGCTATGCTCTTTACGAAGTTTATAAAGGTACAGTTCCTAAGTTTATTGCGGTTTATTATCCATAGGTAGTATCATTCAGGCAATTGTTGCGTTTCAGTTTTACAAAAAACAGTATTGAATGAGCTATGCTCTATACGAAATTTATAAAGATACAGTTACTAAGTTTATTGCGGTTTATTATCCATAGGTAGTATCTTTCAGGCAATTGTTGCGTTTCAGTTTTACACAAAATAGTATTGAATGACCTATGCTCTTTACGAAGTTTATAAAGTTACAGTTCCTAAGTTTATTGCGGTTTATTATCCATAGGTAATATCTTTCAAGCAATTGTTGCGTTTCAGTTTTACTCAAAATAGTATTGAATGAGCTATGCTCTTTACGAAGTTTATAAAGATACAATTCCTAAGTTTATTGCGGTTTATTATCCATAGGTAGTATCATTCAGGCAATTGTTGCGTTTTAGTTTGACATAAAAAAGTATTAAATGTGCTATGCTCTTTACGAAGTTTATAAAGATACAGTTCCTAAGTTTATTGCGGATTATTATCCATAGGTAGTATCCGTCAGGCAAATGTTGCGTTTCAGTTTTACACAAAATAGTATTGAATGAGCTATGCTCTTTACGAAGTTTATAAAGATACAGTTCCTAAGTTTATTGCGGTTTATTATCCATAGGTAGTATCCGTCAGGCAATGGTTGCATTTCAGTTTTACACAATATAGTAATGAATGAGCTATGCTCTTTACGAAGTTTATAAAGATACTAAGTTTATTGCGGTTTATTATCCATAGGTAGTATCATTCAGGCAATTGTTGCTTTTCATTTTTACACAAAATAGTATTGAATGAGCTATGCTCTTTACGAAGTTAATAAAGATACAGTTCCTAAGTTTATTGCGGTTTATTATCCATAGGTAGTATCATTTAGGCAATTGTTGCGTTTCAGTTTTACACAAAATAGTATTGAATGAGCTATGCTCTTTACGAAGGTTATAAAGATACAATTCCTAAGTTTATTGCGGTTTATTATCCATAGGTAGTATCATTCAGGCAATTGTTGCGTTTTAGTTTTACATAAAAAAGTATTAAATGAGCTATGCTCTTTACGAAGTTTATAAAGATACAGTTCCTAAGTTTATTGCGGTTTATTATCCATAGGTAGTATCCGTCAGGCAATTGTTGCGTTTCAGTTTTACACAAAATAGTATTGAATGAGCTATGCTCTTTCCGAAGTTTATAAAGATACAGTTCCTAAGTTTATTGCGGTTTATTATGCAAGGTAGTATCATTCAGGCAATTGTTGCGTTTCAGTTTTACACAAAATAGTAATGAATGAGCTATGCTCTTTACGAAATTTATAAAGATACAAATATTAAGTTTATTGCGGTTTATTATCCATAGGTAGTATCATTCAGGCAATTGTTGCGTTTCAGTTTTACACAAAATAGTATTGAATGAGCTATGCTCTTTACGAAATTTATAAAGATACAGTTCCTAAGTTTATTGCGGTTTATTATCCATAGGTAGTATCATTTAGGCAATTGTTGCGTTTCGGTTTTACACAAAATAATATTGAATGAGCTATGCTCTTTACGAAGTTATAAAGATACAGTTCCTAAGTTTATTGCGGTTTATTATCCATAGGTAGTATCATTCAGGCAATTGTTGCGTTTTTGTTTTACATAAAAAAGTATTAAATGAGCTATGTTCTTTACGAAGTTTATAAAGATACAGTTCCTAAGTTTATTGCGGTTTATTATCCATAGGTAGTATCCGTCAGGCAATTGTTGCGTTTCAGTTTTACACAAAATAGTACTGAATGAGCTATGCTCTTTCCGAAGTTTATAAAGATACAGTTCCTAAGTTTATTGCGGTTTATTATGCATAGGTAGTATCATTCAGGCAATTGTTGCGTTTCAGTTTTACACAAAATAATATTGAATGAGCTATGCTCTTTACGAAGTTTATAAAGGTACAGTTCCCAAGTTTATTGCGGTTTATTATCCATAGGTAGTATCATTCAGGCAATTGTTGCGTTTCATTTTTACACAAAATAGTATTAAATGAGCTATGCTCTTTACGAAGTTTATAAAGATTCAGTTCCTAAGTTTATTGCGGTTTATTATCCATTGGTAGTATCTTTCATGCAATTGTTGCGTTTCAGTTTTACACAAAATAGTATTGAATGAGCTATGCTGTTTACGAAGTTTATAAAGATACAATTCCTAAGTTTAAATATATTACTAGCCACTACTGAAGTACTGTCGATAAAACTGTATTTTTATTCACTATAGTTTATTCTAATACAAAAGATAAACATAAATAACCATTCATATAAATATTGTAAACTATAAAAACACATGGTTTCTCATTTACATATAATGCAAAAATCAGTTCGCATTTGGCTCTGTGTTGAATTTAAATGGAACCCCAAACCGTGCCGTGTAGACCTACTTCTCCAGCCTGTATTTCGTGGACTGATATGTACTTTATGTCACATACATGACTTTTTGCGTTGCTGGTACAAGCTCGAAGCTACAAAACGCTGTAAATGGTAGTTGTAATGAACCATTGAGCCTGTTTAGAGTCATTGAATGTACTCCTGATTATGCATTTAAACAGTCTTTGTATTGAATACACAGATTGTATTATATTTGTTTGCACTCTTAGCAGAGTCAGTACAGAGAGAAGTGTTTTAAATACAAAATTGCATATAGCTATGATTAGGGTAATTAAAAAGTAAATATAATAGGCACGGAAGATATTTCTAAAAGCAGTTTCTTGTTAATGTGTGATGTAACATCTGTTTCAGATTCTAGTCAGATCATAATAAGCAACAATACTCAATAAAAACATTATGCAAATGGTACAAAACCCACTTTTGTCAAATACAGTAAAACAGATATCAAACACAAAATAGTAATAAAGTCGTAACCTTCGTACAAGCAAGAAAATTATTAGAAAGCCAGAAATGGGTTACACCTGAAAAAGATAAATCAGGAATATAATGATTAAAACTTAATACATGTGCATTGAAATGCATTGGCCAAAATAAAATTAGTAATAAAGAGTAATAAAATAATAATAAAATTTATACCGAAATAAATATATGTATGTATATATTAATGTTTGTATTACTTTTATTTCTAAATATTTAATATATTTAAACAAAATATCTTGTGTTCAATAAATAATCGACTATGTAATAACGAATTAAATTAAATAGAACAAACTTAAATGAATTTAATTTAAACCTAATAAATAACTATTTTTATCAAACGTTTCTTTTCATTATTTTAACTTTTGTATTATCGAGTATATTTGTATATCGAACATGAGTTGTAGTGAAACAGATAACATGGCTACTGTTTAAATGAAAGTTTTCCGCATATACTACAATTTGTTATTAGATTTTTAGTTTTAATTTTGAATTCTAAATTCTTTTTTTATAAAGAGTATGTTTTTTTAAAATTTTATTCAATTTATCCCTATTGGCATTTTTTAAATTATTACAATAATTTCTTTTTTTTTCTTTGTATGACATTTTAACAATCAGTTTTAAAACTTTTTACTCTGGATATATGGTTCTTCCCCAGCTTTAATTTTGTGTGAGTTATTATTATATTCATGAGCATTAATGTACCAAAAGTGTAACGATTTCCCTTTGTTTTAATTTTCTATTATACAAAAGAAATTATGTTACTTTATTAAAATTACCATAACTTAGTTGGCATGTTAGTTAGATGGCTTGTGAGATGGTATACCATATAACTCCTGAATACCAGAGTAAATAACGATTCTAGACTGATCCCAACCTCTATAGCCTACTATTAGACCTGCAGCTGGTTCTTTTACTTTGACATTTTAATGGCTAGTGAAACAAAAATGTATCAGGTAAATTTTAAACGAGCTTATATCGATTTAAATGGTTGCAAAAGCTTTGGTTATGTGTCTACATTTAGGATTCTATTTTAGGATTTTTTTTGTTCCAGACAATTACCAATAATTGCTAGGAGGTATTTATGTATAATATATAAGAATTTTAATATGATAATGTTAGTCTCTCAATATGTTGAATAAATTATTGTATATTTTTAATGTTTATAGTTTTCTTGACGTATTAACGTGTTGAGTTTCCATTACCGAAAACATATTCTAATTAAAGAATTTGTATTGTGAAAATTATGTACTAATATATATTTATTGTTTTATTAAAAGTATTTAGTAGCTTTGCTTGACTTTAGATTTATATACATCTATCTTAGAAACAACAATGTTTCGTGTTTTTCGCAATCCTAGGAGTAGGTTTTATACATTCAGTACAGTTTCTAATTTTGTAAATATTATTCTAATGTCATGTACAACAGAAGCCTGAAGTAAGAGAATTTTAAAAGGTTTTAAGGTGTGTGTGTGTGTGTGTGTGTGTGTGTGTGTGTGTGTGTGTGTGTCTGTCTGTTTTTATGTACCTGAGGTATTTGTGAAAAAAAGGTTAAACTAAGTTTAAAGTAATTACAATATCCTCACGATCTATATACATCAGTTTAATTTAATTATTTGATGAGGAATATAAGAATAGTAGATTTAAAGTACTTTTAATTATTTGAAATGGACGAGAATAATATTACAGAATGCAAGACTAGAGATATAACTTGGCAAGCTCTGCGGCAATTTTTATTTCAGAATGCACAGATCGCATCGCCTAAACAATATGTAAATATTTGCTTTTCCAATATTAATATGTTAGAAGGCTTAGAGTCATTTTTTCTGCTGCTTAAATATTAAAACACACCAACGTTTGCTGATCACCCATGACAGTACTCTACGTTTTCATATCAATCGCCAAAGTCCCCATGAATTCATTTTCGATTCATTTAATATACGTGAATTCATGGACTATATAACAATTCACTTGTCATGCGGATGCTAGGAGAAGCAACGCATTCCTATGAACGACAACAAGATTGTTATTAGCTTCCGGCCATAGCTTTGTTTTCAAGAGCTAGTAACACGTACGTTTCTATATTTCTAGCTAACTCTGTATTTGTGAATGCGGGAACTGATAACAAATATGTATGGCTTTATTTTGTAAATTTTATACCCAAACGATCCTGTTCCACTCTATGAACTACTAACAGTACCATATCTGGATGTACAGAGGAGCCCCACTGTTACAGTAAAAGACATTCTGTAATAGAAGTTTGTTCTCTTAATCAATCGCTACTGAATATTTCAGTGGAACCATAAAAGTAAAGGTTCCACTTGAAAATAAAAGATAGAGGGAATTTTTCCTCTTAAGTCGTTTTCCTTCTTTATTTATTTTCTATATTGACATCACGTTTTGTCCCTCATGGGACAATTATTGGTCCCGAGGTATTTAACATATAGATCGACGACATACTAACAGCACTCATTACACAAGGGACTATATTTACAAATGACTGCTCGTCACCTGCTCAGTTGTGAAATATGTGGCTGTGTTTTACAAATTATAACGAAGAAATAAAAGGTTCAATCATGAGAACCCCATTTCGTATGCTCCAGTTCACAAGAACACCTAATAGTAGTGGAATCATAGCTGAGCTAAGTTAAGGTGAGCGTGGCCAAATGCCTGGCACGCTTCTCCAAACGTAGGGCACCCAGATTCGACACCCCACTAAATATAATAGGCAAAAACCTTAACTGGAGTTCTCATTAGGAGTTCATATTAGGTCCCTGGAATTCATACTTGACTTGGGACCCTCATATTATCAATACGGTAAAGAAATATGGTAATTAAATTAAACAACAGTATCGTATCTTTAATAGAACAAGTCCTCTTTAACTACGGGTAGCCACGACCATATATTTATAAGTATCAATTTTGCACAGTATAATCACTTAAGGTACCCGTTTAGGACCACGCAGGTAACTCACGCACACGCAGACTCCAATTATTCCAAAACAAGGCTTTGGGAATAACCACAGTCACATAGATGCACATGATTAACACTGACTTGAATGTGCCTTTCATCAAACAACACCTCAGACACTTAGCAACAAGGCTCTACAAACAGGCCTACTCATATGGAACGTTCACCTCACTTCCTCACTTGGTAGCTATGAGCTCACCCATGACACACACGGACGGCCGTTACTTATACTAATCTTCTAGCTTTAATCATAAAGTTGCAAATAAGTGTACATACTGTTACTATTCTGTTTTACAGTTTTGTTTCAGGTGACGCAGAGGCGCATCACCAGAAACGCAACAAAGCCACAACTAATTTTGCTCTTGAATGCCATTTCACTTAGAATAGGCAGTGGAAGAAGAAATACATGTCAATAACTAGCATAGCCTTACTAACAAGGTGGGGTTTCACCAGAGGATGGCTGTCACGATAGTTGGGCTGGATCTGGGGGTTCAGACTAGGGTTAACATAATTAATAATATACGTGATAATCGAATGCATTTTATCAATCACTAGCATTTATCTGACATTAGGTCATTATGGGGATGACCTAGTCTATCATCAAACAGCCTTTGTGGTTCTACAGTCATTTTAACAACATTTTTATCAAGATAGTTACACCACTTAGACTATCAGAAATTAAATAAGTATTTTTTTTTTATATGGGAATTGGCTAAAGTTATTGTTTTAGAAATATAAATAAATACACTAGATTATTCATCACGTGATACTGCTGAGCAGTCAAGACCCGCTTTGAGTAACTATGAAATCAGTCGAAAATTCCTCAGACGAGAGGAAACATTTAATACTACTATGTTTTAACTAAAATCGGGGACATTTTTAAAAATACTATTTTAAATTCTCATGAATTAATTCCCAAAGAGGGTTAGTCAATATGCGAACTAATATTTAAATTTATGAAAAACTTAATGACTAAGCGATCTTGAAATCATTTAACTAAAATAAATATTTTTTATTGTTTTAAATATAATATTATTAGATAAAACTAATCTCCCTTCCCGTTCGTTCTAATACATTCTCTATAAATTACTTTAAACTGTTTAGATTTATAGGACGGATATTTTTGAAATATCCAATGGATACAATATATACAGGTATAATGGTTTATTTCCTGTAATTAATTCCATTTACGTTTTAAGTGTACTCGCTCTGCAGACACTCTATACGGTAGTATTACCGCGAGTTTGATTTCACAAGGGCTTTTCGTCGATAAAATGAACACTTAAAATATCTGTATTTCTGGCATCTCCTCTACGATAAATAGAACACATTATGCATACATCGGGGCAAGAAATGCACTATGCATTTGCAATAATCAAATGAAACGATCTTAAAACAACAGATAAAATGCACTGGATGGTGTATGTAGAACACAAGCTATTCCATTTCTATCGGATATTTTGAAACCTGACATTTGAATATTTGATAGTGTGTAACACAGTTTTATATGTATTTTGGACTGTAGTATATTTTAGGTATAAATGTTTCTTGCAATGTTTATGGTTAATATTATTTTACATTTACGTAATTAGTAATATTTAAATAATAGTATTAATATAATACGTCTATTTAGTTGATATTTGTCATTACATTTATTCATGAAATATCTACATTACATGTAGGCCTATGTTCATGATTTATCTACGAATAAGATATATTGCGAAAATCATTTTTAAAGTTACTGTTCGAGTTGTTTATGGCGTTTTCTATAATTGAATATATTTCTTTAAAATTTATTCATGATAACATGTTAACGATGACATCTAGAATGTATAATTTTATAACACTTGAAGTGGTAAACGTGTGTGTTTTTTTAAAGTGAATTTGTTGTAACCTTTCCTACTCATAATTTATTAAATATTTATTTATTAAATTTATAGCTTAATTACATTACCAAGTTATTAAAACGTATCTCAGAGGTTTTTAATAAATAATTTTTTAATACATTCGTCCAATATATTTTTATAAGAAAATACAGAAAACGTATTTATTTTAAACATTTTCATTACACAGAAAATACTAATTTAACTCTTTTTGAAAATGTTTCTAGTGAATACAAACATTATTTAAACAAACTTACATTAGTGAAATCTACTTAATCATATTTTCAAAAATGTTTGACTTAGTAAATTAGACTATAGTTAGTATATTGCCTAAATAAGTGCAACATTGATGTTAAATTTTATATACCTTAAAAATTCGAAAATTCTAGTTAATACGTTGTATCTTCATTTTATTGTATCAATGAATAAATTTCTAGCAACTGTATTATTTCTTTAATAATAATAAATATTGTTAAAACATTTGGTACCATATAAATAAATAGTATATATTTTGTCTTACGTCTTTAATGTGTTTTTGGAAGTATTTATAATAAAGATTGAAATGTACAGGATTTTTTTCGACACCTAATATGTTTACCATAAATATTTACTCATTTTCATAAATTTCTATATTTGAACTATGAAATGATAAGTTGTTACTTTTTTAAAATAATTTAAATAATAGACTACTTAAATGTGCCACAAAACATAGAAGTTGATTTACTGTTAGATTATTCAAATGTATAGTTTAACTTTTCGTCTATATATTGTTACTGTTTATATTGATAATAGCAGTGTCTTAATAAAATATATATTTTTTGTGTAAAATAATTAATATGACATATTTAACTGAAATTCCGTAATAAGAAATTAATTAGGCATTGCATTCTAAATAGTGTCCAATATCCAAACCAGTAATGTAATACAATCACACGTTTATAGTAAAATAGTTAAAAAATTTCATTCCCAAAGATATCGATGAACTATACCGTCAACGAATGTTTCTCTCATTTAGCTACATCATTATTTTAATGATTGTCGACAAAACTTCAATAGCTCTGAATGGGTATAATTTGATTTGATATTCTTTGGTTCCAAGTTATTCTAAACCTTATTCAACAGTTTTTTAAATAAACATATCATTTCGTAAAGAGTGTTTACAGAATAGGTTATATCTCCTAAAGATTTTTCATTTTTGAGCAACCTTAATTGGACTGCTGAAAGCCTTAGGTGGTGTACGCTGTTTAGACAGATTAGGCAAAGGAAACTAAATAAAACTAAAAAGCTTTTATAAATTTTTAGTTGAACAAAGTGAAAAACTAGAATGTACGAGCTTAAAATTTCAAATTTGCAATATATCAAAACATAATTTTCCCATTCACAATAATTGTAAACTATTTATATAAAAATTATAAAATTATTGATAAAAGTATAACAAAAAAAGCGAAGTTTTTGTTTTCTAATAATGCCATTTGTAATATATCCTTCACAGTTGTCGTTTGGCGGTTATTTCCCATTTAGCACAACATTCTCAGTACTTAGGCCTACCATTATATTAATAAGTGTGTATATATATATATATATATATATATATATATATATATATATATATATAATCTTTTTTTTCAAAATTAATTATTTTTTCAGTTGGATGAAAATCTAATGGTTTTTATAAACCATCATTTGAAATGTTTACTTTTATATTTCATTTAAACCTATACAAATAAAATTCATAGTAATATAAACGTTTCTCATAAACCATCGATAATCAGCAAGCTTATATGATAATTTTGAAACTGGACACTTGAAATCCCGATATCATTTATAGTTAATGTAAACTGTGAAATGAGGTCCACAGCCTTTAATTATTTGAATATCTTCATAGATTCGGAGCTAAGTTCATCTGATTCTTCAATCTACAAACGTTGGGATTAATAAAAGTAGATGTGAACACTGCTTAAAATACTAGTGATATAAAAAAAACGAAAAAAGAGCCAATTATTACTGAGGCCTACAAAGAAAAGTTTTACTTTAGTTACTTTTAAATTTTTGTAATTACAATTAATATAAAAATGAATATGCTTATGAGAGGATTACA
>JBAIZL010000002.1:301487644-301532644 GCA_036971475.1 Prosapia bicincta | reverse complement strand
GTTTCTTGTTTCTAGTGTCAAAATTTCAAATCACCATGAAATGGAAGTTCTGTCTATATACTTTATAGTTCGTATTTTCAAACATAATAAATCGATTAACATTTAAATATTAAACTGGGCGTTTAGAAAACTGTTTCAAACTTTCCTTTTACTACACAATACAATTTGGTATAAAAACAAATAAAAAACATTCTCAAGACTAACATGATTATTGTATCGAAAACTGTAAATGTGATTCCGGTACAATTAGTAACTTATAACTACGTATAAAAATAAAATTGCGTTATATGTTTCATCTTGGACATCAAGTACTAATATAGACCTGAAAGACATTAAGTGAATGCAAATAATGTGTCTCTATGATTATCATTACTATTTATTGTTATTGAATAACACTTACATTACTGTAACTTTAATTTACGTAAACAATAGTTTATTGTTTAAGTGATTAATGAGACTCAGCAAATTAATGGACTATAAAATTCAAGAGCTTAATTTACGATTGGTAAATTTTTTCTCCAGGTTTTAAATTTAGTTTTATTGTAAAATTGGTGATATAATATTTTAATGAATAGCAATTTGAATAGGTGAGTTACATACTACATTGATTTCTTAGTAAAATTATATCATTATAGTTATCTATTTTACGAATGATTCTACTTTTGCTAGCCATTCAAAAATCTTTCCAGTTAAAATCCTTTTTAACAGTCTTCATAAAAGGAGGAGGCCTCTGTATTCGATCCGTATTTGTTTTCTGTTTCTTCCACAATAATTTTGGAACTATTTAATTGATTAAAGTGATTTCGCTTGCAAATGAAAGAGGAAACCCTGCCCGTGCTCTCACAATAGTTACATCCTAATCCATCTGATTTGGAGACAACAATACGGTATTTTAAATGTTACGAAAAACAATTTGTGATTTTGTTGTTTTTTTTAAAAGGATTATGAACCATAAGATAATTAATAAACAAAATAGACAATCAGGGCATTTATTTTATGTGGTATTCTACTACATATAGATATAACAAAACAAATAATAATTATTAAACGTAACAATTTTTTTGTATTTCTTCCTTGAGAAAGCTGCTTAGAACCAGCATCATCGGATTCTAATGAATGAACAACGATCACGTTGTTTGGACTCAGAATGTTAAATATCAGTCTTAAAATTAAATTCGACGCCGACTTCAAAATAATGTCGTTAATAAGATTTGATGAATTATGTTTTCGTTTTTGGAAAACTACTTTTTACTTTTTAGTAAGTAAATATTATATATTTTGAGTGGGTTTTTAAGTTGGTTCTGTTTTTTAAAAATGTTTATCCTTTTTTCTTACATGATCACGCCAAGAAAACTGTCACTTTAATGTGTTCGTGAGAAGTTAATTATTCGCCCGTTGTGTCTCACTAAATCCATTCTGTAACCGGGTGTGTAATTCGACCGACTTGATAAAAACTAAGTATCTATTACCTGTTAAAACTACCTAACCTGACAAAAAACCAGCCTCTAACTAAAGCCTGTATATAAATTTACATTGATCTCAACTATGATATAGATCCAGCCCGCAAAGTAAAATTCCTGTTCATGTAATTCTACCGGCATATAATATTGATAGGCATGTTTAAAAAAAAATGTTTATCCTCTTGTCTTACCTGATCAAACCATGTAAACTGTCACTTTAATGTGTTTGTGAGAATTGAATTATTCGCCCGTTGTGTCTCACAAAATCCATTCTGTAGCCGGGTGTGTATTTCGACGGACTTGATAAGAACTAAGTATCTATTACCTGTTAAAACTACCCAACCTGACAAAAAAAAAAGTCTCTAACAAAAGCCTGTATATAAATTTACATTGATCTCAACTCATACAGATCCAGTCCGCTAAGTACAATTCCTGTTACCATAACTCTACCCGCATATAATATCGATAGGCACAACCCCTCTTTCTCTGACTGACATATCTGATATGTATCACTAGCGAGTAATCCCCTTTGGTTTCACCACCTACCGGATGCTAGAGTACGCTATCTATGTTTTTACTTTAATAACTTTAGTTATCCGTACCAATTTCTTTGAAACTCGGAACCAGGAAATTATTTTACGTGAAATACTTCTCGTTTCTTTTAGACTAAGGGTCGTAGTAGCGAGTATGTTTCTTTCTTGTTTATATGCTTCAAATGCTATGATTTTAATCCCATTTTCTACATCTTATAACAACCCCGTAACAGTGAGTATCCAAGCAGCACAAAACTCTTCCGTTTTAATAAATGCTTTTCTAGGTATTTCAACTCTTCTTTTGATTTATTTAGCTTATTGGTTGTTTCAGGGTTTTATCATTAAAAAATTAATAGATATTAAAATTTATAATACATCGAAACCATTTGGTGTTACTAACATGCGTGATAACATATCTATAATGAAAACACTTCAAATAATAAAAGATTATATAGCTACATATGAACAAAATAAAACATGAACACAAAAAATAATAAAAACATTAAGAACCAAAATAAATCAAAATTATTTTTTATATATTAATAAAATTTATAAACAAGAAGATGGATTAGGAATTTGCTCTCCAATATCAAGCATATTATAGGAAATATTTTATAAAATATAAACATTAAAATAGATAATTTTTTATAACATACGATCAAAATGGACAGTGGATTCGATATGTAGATAATGTATTATATATATCAAATTATAATGGTTTAAATATTGACGAAAATATTAAATTATAAAAGTAATAGGTATATACATAAAAATATAAAATTTACAAATGAATTTGAATCAAACAATAAACTGAATTATTTAGTTATTTTAATTACTAGAAACAATGCAAATTTTTAATATAATATTTTTATAAAATCAACACTAATCAAAAATACAAAATTAGTCAAATGATCCCTACAAACAAAAAATCGCAACGCTGTATAATTTATTATCTAGAATTCACGTAATTCCGATTAACATAAATTATCATATATGAGGAAAATACTGTATAACAAATTGCATTAGAAAATAGATATAAAAGAAAAAAAATACATAAATTAAATAATAACATCATAAGGTAACAGAATATAAACAACAAAATTGTAAATAATAAAACAGAAACAAATTAGTCAACTTTTACATTAACAGCTAACAAAAAAAATTACAAGTTTATTTTAAGAAACAAATTTACAAATTATTTACATAACTGATAATAAAATTTAAAAATATAATAAAACATAACAGTAATCTAAATAACATGCACAAAAAAAATGGTATATATAATATAAAATGTCAAGATTCTAATCAATTATAAGTAGGTCAAACAAAAGGAAAAGATACATTGAACATTTAAACGATTTTATAAAACTGAACATATGCAAATTAAATTTGGCACTCATTTTATCAATAATGGACAAAGATTTCCAGGAATAGGAAATATGATATTAATTAAACAAATAAACAAAGGGTTACAAATGGATATATATATATATATATATATAAATATATATATATATATATATATATATATATATATATATATATGCAAGATTAGAAATGTATAAATATAAAGTTTAAGAGAAGTTAATTAATGAACTAATTCAAGTCAAATCAAAACACCAAACTATTTACAAAATCATTGATAATATGGAACAAATTAAATAGAAGTATAAATACCAACAAACATGGTTAAATTGTATTGCATTATTTAATTTTTGTAAAAAGTTTTGTTATATCATTGTTTTTCCTGAATATGCTAATTCTTTTTTTATTAGCGAAAACTTTGAATCTCTCTCTCTCTCTCTCTCTCTCTCTATATATATATATATATATATATATATATATATATATATATATATATATATATATATATATATATATATATATATTATATATATATATATATATATATATATATATATATATATATTCAGATGTATGTATGTATGTATCTTATGGAGACCTACACCGCTACACAAAAGCTAATATAATTTCGATAGATTGCTTAATATGCTCCCAGGATGGTTCGTGTGACGCTCGGTGTAGATCTATCCACAGAACCCCGCCCTAAGAGACTTAGGATTGTTCACAATTGATATATTCTATTACCTTATTTTTATTACTTATTTTTCTATATTTTTACCTCAAATACCCTATAAAGAAAGGAATTTCTATAAGGCAAAAGATTTTATTAATATATATATATATATATATATATATATATATATATATATATATATATATATATATATCGCAATATGTATTCTTGTGTATTAATAAAGAACATAAGTCAAAATACAAATACAAGAATTATAATTGAATTTACAATTCAAAGCTTTTCGTTGGCTAACAGTACCAACATCATCAGGAATATTAAACAATTAAAATTAACATATGTGCAAATTAGATCAAATAAATAACTATGCCAAATCAATTACAATATTGTTAAAAAATTTTTATTTTGCTGTCCTAACATTACAAACACTGAATATATTATCAAATTTAGATTTTACTTGTATTTGTTCATTTATCAACTCATTATTATTATTATATGTATGTATTTCTAAAGCTTCATAAATATTCATTTTCAGGCCTTTGTTAATTTCTTTTACACGTATCATATTATCTAAATTAGGAAATAAGTGATTATTAATAATACAATGACTAGCAAAATTTGATTTATAAATTTCTGGCTTATTATATGAATTAAAATGTTCTTTATATCTATCTTTAAGTTTTTTCTTAGTTTGTCCTATATAAACTTTATTACAATAATCACATTCTAATTTATATACACCGTTTTTTCATGCATATTAATAATATTATTATTATTCATTTTATTTATTAATTTATTATTAGTATTATATGCGAATTTTATGTTGCTACCTTTAAACAATTTTGTGATAATTTTTACTTCATTACCAAAAAATGTAAATGAAGTCCATATGATATTTTCATCGTTATTTTTGTAAATTAGATTATTATTTTGTTTCTTTAAAATATTATAATTAAGTTTATCAACAGTTTTTTTTTATAGCCATTCTCAATTGCAATTTGATAGATAATGTTTTTCTCTGTTATCTTGTTTTCATTATTCATAGGTATTTTGTGTAATCTATATAATAAATTGTATAATGCAGCAATTTTTTGATTATACGGATGGTTAGAATTATTAGGTATAATTTGGTTAGTTTGTGTCGGTTTACGATATATGTTAAATTCAAATTCATTAATATGTCTTATAATTGTTATATCTAGAAAGTTGATCTCATAAGTAAAATTAATATTTTTATTTATCACATTTATTTTATCTAAATAGTTATTAAGTTTATACCATTATTATTAGATACATATAAACCATCATCTACATATCTAAACCAATAACCGTTTTTATCAAATGTCTGTATAATTGTATTTATTTTATCATCTATATATTGTAAAAATATTTCAGCTATTATATTCGATAAGGGAGAACCCATGGCAAGACCATTTTCCTGTTTGTAAATTTTATTATTATATGAAAAATAATTTTGATTTAATATTATTTTTAATGTATTTATAATTTCTAATATTAATTTTCTATCTTTTTCATTTTGCTCTAATGTAGATTTTATAATATTGAGAGTCTCTTTTATAGGAATATTTGTGTACATATTTTTTATATCTAATGATATTAATTTTGTTTTATTATCAATATTAATTATTTTTAATTTTTCAATAAAGTTAATAGAATTACTTATGGTATGATTATTATTTAGTTTCATTTTATCTTTAAGAATAGATGTTATGATTTTAGATATTTTATAAGAAAATATACAATCATAAAATTTGCTAATGGTCTAATTGGTTTCTCAATTTCGTGTAACTTAATAAGTCCATTCATTATTGGAATTTTTGGATTATCGTTCATATAATTACTAATATTATATTTATTAAATAATTTATAAGAAGATTTTATTAAATTTTTTATTTCATTTTGGTATTTCTTTGTAGGATCCTTATATATTTCACTAAATTGATTTTCATTTATATATTTTTTGTTTTATTTATGTTTTCGTCCTTATCAATATTTATAATTGTAAATTCAATTATAATTCTTGTATTTGTATTTTGACTTATGTTCTTTATATATAGTGGTTGTTCCCCTGGTGAACATAATTTATAATATGCCATTATTTAAAATAGAAGATCTTACCCTGGCCGTAGAGAAGAGTCTATTTCTTGTATATTAGTGTGAATTATAAAATAATATGATAAAGACGATGTAATTGTATTAATATAATTTTGTATTTCTTTTAAAGACAATGTTTTATTGTTTTTTGTGTGAAAACAAACTTCAAAGATTATTTTAAATTTCAATTATTAAGACAGACAATTTATATCCCATCACAAAAATGTGGATAAAAATAATTTTATAGAAATATCGGTAAATAATGTCAGAGCTTTTAGTTTGAAATACAGTTTTATCCCAACACCAAATTAAAATTGTCGTAATTCTAATGTTTTTGAAATTACCTTTTTGTTTTTCAAATGTAACTAGAGTAGAGAAATAGAGGTAATTCAGGTTTGCAGCAATTAAACGAAAACACAGATGCTGTGGAATTAAAGCATAACACTGGTGCTACTTGCGCTGTGCTAGTACAACCCCTAATTAACAGACGGGGGAGAGTTTTTCTACGACACCCAGCACGGGTCAATTCAGGCACCTTCAACATAGTTAATGATCTAAGCATACATAATAATACACATTGTAAACGTAATTTAGAAGAGCGAGAGTAAATCGGTCGAATATGAATATTGTAGGTAATTTAAAAAATGAACGTTTATAAACTCTAATGAGTGTTCCAATTGATATTTATACACTAAAAATTATTAAATACCAAAATTATTATAAATATTGACCATGAATATCTCATCCATTTGATCGAAAAGAGAAGATGGATTTCATTTATTTCATAATGGATTAGTACAAGAGCTAGTTGGAATGCACCGTCACAAATATTCAGAACTTGTGTTAACTGAATTGTATATGACTGGTACTGGAGATTGTCAGCTAACATATTCGCTGCACCCTGTGAGCGTTTCTCAGTGCTCCTGATATTAACATTACTTTTTAAAAATTGTCAACAGTTGAACCATTTTCTTCATACAAATGTCTATGGAATCATATATTTTCACATAGTTTTATTAATAAAGCGATATTTTTTGGATATATAATATTTGGTTACTTACGTATTATACGGAGACCACTATTATATCGCGCGCTGCGGTAGTTAATTTAGGTTAGGCTATCATAAATATGTTACTTTTAATTCCCTGTTACATTAGAAATCAGATGTGGGGAAGTGCTAAATAGAGGAACAAAAGGCTTCTTTTTCCCCCAAAAATTTGTGACAGCAAACCTTTAACGAGCTTCCTCCGAGATACTGCCGGAATATAAACGTGACGATTGGGAGTGACCGCTAAAGTCGGCGATGAGTTCAACTCAATTCTCTTAATCATGGCTGGTTTTTGGGAGACAGAAAAGAAGAACCGATCGTCATAATGCAAGTCATTTTTATAGTAAGTCAAATAACGTCTGTCCTGTTTAAATATTTAGTTTTTTAAAGTCCTCTGTAAAACAAACTCTATAAAGAGGTTCTCCGTAAAATGCGTGAGTACTAAAAATTGTATTTCAAAATATTTTAAAATACTTCCCTAATACTAGTACTTCTCTAACACTAGTTTAAAAATTTCCCTTCAAACAACGCGAGTGAAAACGAAAAGCGCTGTTGTCATCTACCTGCTATTTTTTTCGGAAATCTCCTGATTGTTAAGAATTTTCTAAAAAATTATCAAGTGGTGACGACAAGTACTCATTTACTCCTAAGGAATGTGTCTCTACGTAAAAATTAATTACTGTAAATAAATTTTTGGTAAGTGTTTTTAAATTGTAAAAAACCTTAACCGTCAAGATTTAGAAATCGCTTTCGTTTCTAGGATGGAAAAGCATTGACGATAGACGTTTTAGCACTACTGCTTGGAAACATGCAAATTGGATTTTTTCTTTAGAATAGAAAATATGTATCATAAATAAAACTTATTATAATGTGTATGGAGTATGTTGTTAATATGACAAAAGGTGCTTGTCTAACATAATTCGAAACATAGATCTAACCTATATTTTCACTCTACAAAGAAGTAATAAAAACATCTGATTTAACCAGAATATATTGATTTTATTTTCTAAATAAATGAATTACCTAAATAAATGAATGACTTATTAAATAAGTTATGACGAATGGGAAACAGGTCACATGGTCTTAAGTGAGTAGTGTTTAAGAGTTATTTGTCATCGTAGATATAAAAAAATGCTCAATAGTAAGCATACAGCCTAACTTCAAGCGTAACTTCAATAGACAATTTTCAGATCTGGAGACTTACTCGATAAAATTAAAACATCACCTCATGTATTTTTACTTTTTTACCTAATTTATTAACTTTAATGGAAATGAACGTGAATGAAAAATACTTAAATTAGCGTAAAAATGGATCTAAATATTTAACTGTAAAAAAATTAAAGGAGAATATATAATTAAAAGACTGTATTCATTGTATTCTTAATATGAAGTTTAATTTTTCTCATTACTAACATCATCAGGTTGTAGATAGTATCACCTAATTAAAAGCATATGGGACACATTGTGCTACATCATATCAACACTTGGTAATGCCTTGCCTTTAAAAATGATCCTTTGTACTTTCATAAGGTGCGTTGACAGTTCTTTTATTGTTAAGTGTTAATATGAGATTTAAGTTATTGATTACCAAATTTGTTCCTTTTAAATGAAATCAGAATAAAAGATCATTTCATTTTTAAATCTCATTTTATAAAAGAAGCATATAGGTATTAATTTCCACACGTATTTAATTTACCGTTATTGATAATGGAGAAAAAATCAATAAGTTGTTCTGGTGAATTCATTCTGCTTTTTGTAACTTAGTCTTCCTTTGCATGTCTTCCAGTGTTAGGGCGTGTGAAGCTTTACAAACCTTTTTCCATATTTATAAATTCTATTTTGTAAATATTGATACGTAATGAAGAATAGCGTGGCTTATAACACAAAAATTTGTAAATATTTTAAATGTTACGAATTGCTTTAAATATTATAATTTGCTGTTTAGGCACAATTTAATCAAAACACTCTCAATTTCTAGATATACTTGGTTTATATGTTTCATATAATGTACATTGCTACTTTTTATATAAACTATGTATCATATATTGTTTGTTATATTTCGAGATACTTCGCTACACAGAGCTCACCTATGTAAGCACTACTTAGGTATAGATTCACGCACAACCCAATCATCTACATTTTGTTAATGAAATCGAATTGCGATATTAATACTCTACTAGAACAATAAAGGCTCAGACAACCGAATAAAAAACTTATCATAAAATGGGCATATATTTTGTAAGTTCGTATCTACTACACATCTAGACTAGTGCAACTGTAGGATGAATAAAACTAAATTAGAGGCAATGTCTTTCACTGTCGATCAATGTGGAATTTCTTGAAATACAATTTCCTCTTTAGACGAACAACAATAATTAAATATACAATCGGATATACAATCGCATATCTGAAGAAAATATATTTGCCAATGCATTTTTAACATTTTCAAACAATAACCGCAAATCTAAACACAAAGAATAGGTAAAACAAATTCTAGAAGCTATCACTTAATCTCACTAATAGTTTAGCATATTATTAGAATAAACGAAGAGCAATCTTATATGGTACTTGAGAGACAATTCCCTTTCCTTCAGTATGGTTTCAGACAAGTTCGTCCATATGTTAATAAATTGTGTTCGTTATGGTCAGCTTCATTCTTGTATGAAACAGTTATTTTTCTACCTAATATTGGATTTATTGCACTGGAAGAAGTGCAGCATTTTACTTGACGTCACGATGTCCGATCACTATTACTAGAGACTGGTATTCCGCAGGTTCCCGTACTAACCTCCAAACTGTTAGCAGTTGCTATAAGCAGTTAACGTGCAGCCTCCTGCACCATTCAATCATCTGTTTGCGGAAAATTATTATATATACGGGTTTTCTATATATTATTTATTTATAAAAATAGTGAAGATTTAATAAAACACTTCGAAATAAGTTTTAACAAATTATGATTACAAAGTTTTATTCACAAAGTTGTAAAAGTATTTTAATTTGCATTCTATTGTAACGTAGCCTCATAGGAAAGTCTGAAAGGTCACAGTTAAATTTTTAAAAACAAAAATGAAACTCTTTTCAAATTCTTTTAAAAATTGAATAAATCCATTGATTTTTTAAATCTCAATTAGCCATTTCTAAATATTTTTCAGAACAGAACAATATAATCCTATGCATAACCATATTAGAACGCATGTGTGTGTTTAATACGATTTTTCAAAGTTTTTATTTCCTTGTTGAAACAATATTAATTGTAAAGTTGGATATAAATTGAATGTTAAATAATTACAAACGTTTAATTAAAAGATGTTGAAATAAACAAACAAAAACGTAAAGTTAAATATTAAAACTACAAAAAAAGATGAACACTACACAAAATTTTCAAATTGTTTACAAGTTTCTTTAAAAGCTGTAGGTCAAATATTAACAAACATAAGTAAGATTTACCTAATCAGGTATAATAATATAATTTATTATGTTCATGGTATTTTACACGTTGGCAGTAAATAATAGAGGCATCTACCTAACAGAAAGTTTATAGTTAGTGATGGACAATATTAGCAAGCCAATTCTATTCCCAAGATCCCTACAGCTATACTTTAAACGCAGTTCTAGTGTTTTTATAAATCCATATAAGTAACAAAATATACTCTTTTATGGGTTAAAATAGCCTTCAGTGTAAAATATTGTATTAATGGTGTTTTCAGCTAGTGCTGTAACAAATTTGGAATCAGGAATAATAATTAAATCATATTTTCATGTTTTGCAACAAAAACAGTTTTCATTTAAAAAGCATTAAAACACACACATGGCCAATAAAAACAATAATGGCTGCGTATAGCCTATTTACTGGAATTTATAGAGATTTCATGAACAGCGGTGTCCTTATTCCACAGCGGAACAATTCCAAATTTTACAAGACAAACATCAGTAGTTTAAGTGTAATTTGATGTTCTTTATATACTAAACAAGTCGGTTTACTACAGGGGCATTCTAGCCTGGAAATCGTTAATTATTTGGAAATAAATTAAACGCCATTAAAAAGAGAAAGTTTAAGGAAAATGTTTTGGTAACCCGAATATCGGAGTTAAATTCAACACTGAAGAAATAACAATACTATTAACATAAAATACAAAAATGCAATATTTTAAATTTAAAGATTTGCCTTAGAAAACTGCAATAAAATAATGCTACCGTTTGTAATCTCAAATAATTCTTTGAAACTCTAAACCCTTCAGTTTCACGACTAACACAGGGGATATACCACAGTATATAATACAACTTTCAAGTTGAACCTATAATAATGTATAAAATATAGTTTTTAATTATTTGATTTTCGGTACCACAAAACCTACTAGGCAACAATAATATATGGACAAACTTTATAATTTAAAGGAAATCAACGAGTGAAAATTTTAGTTTTGGCCAATGTATTGTTTAGATGTTATGTAACATTTGTCATCTCTTTTGAGAAAAGATAACTGTGTAACAAAATTACAGGTACGTATATACTATATTAATACATTTTTAGTTGTTACTGTAAATGTTACTGTCAGTAGTGACAATAAATATGGGCTAAATTGTTTGCATTCACAGCTATACTTTTGCATCCGTATATGTGCACCTTGAGTTTAATTGGATGTAATTTATGATTCCTGATTGTAATTTTTTTATACGAAATGTTTCTTAAAGAAGAGGTTGTACACTTAGTTTTTAAACAATACAATGGCCAACACTAAAATTTTCACTTATCCATTTTCTTTATATATTATAAATGTTTCCATATACTTATATTATTGTTGCCTAGTAGATGTTTCTATACTGATAATCAAATAATTAAAAACTATATTTTATACATTATTATAGGTTCAACTTGAAAGATGTATTATATACTGTGGTATATCCCCTGTGTTAGTCGTGAAACTGAAGGGTTTAGAGTTTCAAAGAATTATTTGAGATTACAAACGGTAGCATTATTTTATTGCAGTTTTCTAAGGCAAATCTTTAAATTTAAAATATTGCATTTTTGTATTTTATATTAATAGTATTGTTATTTCTTCAGTGTTGAATTTAACTCCGATATTCGGGTTACCAAAACATTTTCCTTAAACTTTCTCTTTTTAATGGCGTTTAATTTATTTCCAAATAATTAACGATTTCCAGGCTAGAATGCCCCTGTAGTAAACCGACTTGTTTAGTATATAAAGAACATCAAATTACACTTAAACTACTGATGTTTGTCTTGTAAAATTTGGAATTGTTCCGCTGTGGAATAAGGACACCGCTGTTCATGAAATCTCTATAAATTCCAGTAAATAAGTCTATACGCAGCCATTATTGTTTTTATTGGCCATGTGTGTGTTTTAATACTTTTTAAATGAAAACTGCTTTTGTTGCAAAACATGAAAATGTTTTAATTATTATTCCTGATTCCTAATTTGTTACAGCACTACCTGAAAACCATAAACATAATATTTTACCCTGAAGGGTATTTTAACCCATAAAAGAGTATATTTTGTTACTTATATGGATTTATAAAAACACTAGAACTGCGTATACAGTATGTCGGTTGGGATCTTGGGAATAGTTTTTAATAATACCATGATACTAAAGTTTTGTAACAAAACATATAGGTAAAATTACTAACGAATAGCACAAGACAGTTAAAACTTATAATAATTCAGTATTTTTAATTGTATTGTTGTAGTTTTTAGGGGTTATAGTCTTTTGCTATTCATTAATATTTCTACTATTATATTTTATTACAAGACTTTAGTACCATATGAATATATTAACTTTTGAATAGATTTATGGTTTGTTGTGATTTCAATAGAAAACGTTAACCCTACAATATCTAAAAACCTACGTTTTCTTTCTTCATCATATTCGTGGTCTTCGTACTAATATTTCAGTATCACATCACCATAGTAAGAAAAGTATTAAAATATTAAACGTTTATGTTAATTAGAATGTTCTTTTTTAAATTACAGCTTAAACTTACTGAATAATCACATAATTTTGTAAAAACAATAATTTAATTTAGTCAACTGTCAATTTTAATAGATCAAAATATTTTCGAAAAATTTTAATATTTTAATTTATGAAATATTAAAATGCAATATTAAAGAAATTCATATTAAAAATTATTTACACTAAATAATAAAAATTAGTTTCAAAATTATGAGTCAAATAGTTCTTATTGTATTTCATCTATTAAGCACTAAGGTTGGATAAAAATATAAACTCTACAGATATTTTACCGGAAGTTTTGAAAATCATTAGTTTGGTAGATAGCCTTTGTGGTTTTCTTACTACTAAATAAAGTAATATTTGTTAGAAGTATATTCAAGGTTTTACAGTAAAATTACCTTATTATAATCATGTTATTCATAAGAACATATCAAATACTTTTAAGTATTTTATACAAAACTCATGGGCAAAATAGATGTAATTTTTTTTATAGTAAAAAAATACGATGGATGTTACGCAGAAATTGATTAATTGTTCAAAAGACTAAATAGATGATGATGTAAAATAAATAGACTATAGATGATGTATCAGAAGCTCTTAATCATACCAAATATTAGAAACTGTTAAATAAAAATCCTAAAAATGATTTGAAAAAATATGTTAAAATTAGAAAAGAAAAATAAGTTAATTTCGACTATTTTGAAGGAATTAATCAATATAAACCTAATGTTATGAATGAATGTTAGTTCGCTGTTGTGTTTTATACTAAGTACAAAACAAATTATTAGTTCTAGAATCGTAGTTTATTGTATTGGTACACTCATTTCATTTTTAAAAGAACATGATATACTGTAAATGTATTTACTGAAGTTCTTACTAATCCAGTTTCACATCAAAGTTATTTGGCAATTTAAATTAAATATAGAAAATACAATTGTATCGGATATTCATTCTATGGTATCATTAGATGCTATTTTACTTTTTACAATTATTAATACGGATTTATTTAAGAAAAGCCTAGATAGTCGATGGTTTCTATAAAAATGTTACAATTTAAAAAAAAGTGATTTTATATAATTAGATTAATATTTGTTAAATAACACATATTTTAAGTTTACCAGGAAATAATAGTTTCATCTATGGGATCAAACATTTCTCTAATTCGATGAAATATATTAATAAAAGATTTAGAATTGTAGGTTAAAAATAGTAAGCTTGTTCAGAAAACCTATAAGTTAGAATTAAATATTATTTTAGATTCCTAGAAGATATTTTTACCATTCATCCTACAATAATTAATGAAATAATATTAATGATATTGTTGATAATATTAATGAAATAAGCAATATTTTTATTAGTTATGAAAAACATATTTAATTTTCAGTGGAAAGGGAAGAGAAAAATATTATAAATATTTTAGAAACAAAACCAAACAAAAAAGACAATAATAATTATAAGAAATTGTTATAGAAAAAGCAACGTTTACTGGTTGGTACGAAAACTATTTTTCATATCATCCTATCAATAAACTGGCATTGTTTATATGTTAATAGACGGAGGAATAAATCTTTCACATCTTAAATTTCATAGGTCTAATTTAAATTTAGACTGATATTTTACAAGAAAATGGTTGTCCGTTAGAGTAAATCCACATAAATCCAATAAAAACGTTTGTATATTACCGTACTAATAATATACATCAAACAAAGAATTATTACCAAAGACCATAACTTTTCAACAGTTTTGTCATATTTCAAAGATTTCTTCCATCCTATAAACAATATATTAGATCTTATAAATATTAATTAATGTCTATAGTTGATAATGAATTACAATTTGTAAAGTTAAGCAAGGATAAAGTTACTAAAGAAAATGTACAAAATGTTTTACATACAGCTGAATGTTTAGACGGTGATAGTAAATATATTGGTCATAAATGTACAATAAAAACTAGAGTTATTGACATTTGAAAGATAGTGATAAGATGTAACCATTATCAAAATTTCCCAGACATGCAAACAAATTTAAAACCTAATATTATTTGGAATGAGTATAGAGTGATTATACTGATTGTTGCCTGAAATGGGACACATTCATTTAAATAAATATACCAACAACATGAGAGGCACTGATAAGAGGTTGCGGTACGTTTACAAAGAGACACAATCTTATTACGCATGACCATTGATTCATTATATATACGAGTACATATATTTGTATGCATGTGTGTAGGTAAATTCGTAGTAATATGTAACTTGTGTGAGTTTTTATTTATATGTGTATTTTGTTATATTAATTATAATTATTTAATATTTATATTTTAGTTAAACATGTTTACTGAAAATATTACTAGAATAATTTTTGACAATGTTTTCATAACGTGTAGAATATTTATTTATTTTGATAACCTTTTTATCATTTATTTATATTTTTTTTACAAATTACATGAAGGTGTGTTTTATATAATCTTAGTGTCTTGATAAGGCCCATATGAAAAAAGTTATTTTCTGATCTTAATTAAACGTCGTGGCCGAAAATAGAAAAAACTGATTATTGAAAGTATTATTTGTCGTGTGCACTCATTAACATTTCTAGCACTATATAAAAACGTTTTTCTTATAAAACGCGAACATAATTTTTATGGGTTATTCCTCATTCATAAATCTGTGCAAAAGCACTATGTGGATGATAGAAACATAACTGAAGACTACTATAACACAAATAGTATATTTTAGTTTGTCTGGTTTATAAGAATAACACTAGAACTGCGTTTACAGTATGGTTGTAGAGATCTTGGGATTAGAATTGGTTTGCTAGTACTATCGTTCACTAACCATAAACTTTCTGTTAGGGAGATGACTCCATTATTTACTGCCAACATGTACCATACAATGAACATTATAAATATATTGTTATAACTAAATAGGCCAAACTTAAAATATCTTTAAAGTTATGACATTAAATCATGATCAGGCAGAAATATATGTAGAATAATTATTTAAAATGAATAATTGAAACTGTCCAACATAGCTCAGGATTTATGATTATATAGATTTTACTTACAGGTTTTAACAAACTATATTAAAAAAAAAATTATTTATGAATTGGATAAATGTTTAAAATTTCTTATTTTGGATTTTTAATATTTAAATAAGTTGTTCTTGTTCTTTTATATAACATTTTATTTATCTAGAATCTTCGTAATTATTTAATTTAGCCTACAATATATTTTTGTTTCGTTTCCAAGGAAATATTAGTTATTGTTTAAACAATACAAATATCACATAATTGTTATTTTGTTAAACATATAAGTATGTTATCAGGATATATGTGTACAATAATGCTCATTTATCAGTATAGATTAAGTGCATTTTACATTGGTCCATTTTGAATTAATGTGCGCTTACCTCTTAACGAAAATATGTGTCGACTCTTACCTCTTAACTCAGAATGCCGTTGTGTTGGCCGCACCGCGTCGCCGACTGCCCAACCTGGCAATGAGACTATATGGAACAATTTATGAGAACTAGATTACTGTCTTCGAGTCCGCGTTAACCAGGCGTTGAGCGTCCCAAACGCGAACACCCGTGCTAGCTCACAGAGCGCGAACCAAGTATAAGGAACTCGAGTGTTTCTCACTATTATACACATTATTATTTCAAAGATGATATATTAAAATAAAGTATCAAACTAATACAGGTGTTTTTAACCTTATGAGTTTCTCAATAGATTTATTGATATTAATTAATTAAGTAAAATATCTGTAGGCTATATCTTCAAGTGGGTGATCTTTATATTAAATCAAATAACAGTGAGAAATATGTTAAAATCTAGACCGGTGAACTAACAGCACTAATGTTAAATATCCCCAACAGCTTTACTTTTACAGTTGAGTTACTACCTCAACTCCTATCTTCATTTTCAGAGTTGTGTATACATTCATGGTTACCTGACAAATCTAACACGAGTCAAGACAAACAAAATATATAGGGACGTTAAATCGTGTACATCATAAATATGCCTCAAATAAACAGATAGATACTCAGTATGTCCAAGGAACTCGCTCATATATTATAAACTGCTAAGGAGCCTTGAATATTATAGGAAATTCAAGAGGTAAAATGCCTGGTTGCCGTTTTTACTCCAAAGTATTTATCTCTGCTCGTAGTAACCAAGACGTTTGCTGATAGAAAGATGAACTATTATTGCTGGAGTTTGTCTGAGACTATATTGAATAAGATACTATAGTCAACAAAAACATAACTACCCTTGTTGTAATTTAGCTCAAATCGGTCCATTTATAATGAATTGTAATATCTTTTAATATAAATAGTTTTGGAACTAGTTACATTGTTAGAAGCTACTCAACAAATCTACAACGAGTTTCTGTTGGCACAAGACTGTCCACGTCGTTAATAGCATATTCCTAATCGGTGTTTTATTTGATTGCAAAGAACAAATACCATTAGTAATGTACTTGTTTCAAGTTTTCACTTCAATATTTATATGTATTTGTTCTCATAACTTTGATATTTGTTTGGTGCAAATGTTAGTTACATTATCACTGATTTTAAACCAATTAGAAACCGAATTACAATTGAAGTACAGCCAAATTAACATTTTTTTCTTATCAATAATTTCAGTATGAACCGTTTAATGTCCTCTTAGTTACTTATAATGGCTTCAAACAGTTTTACAATGATATTTGTTATGATGAGAATCCAAATCATTTTGCTTCACTGTCACTCACACAGACATTTTATAAACGCTTCTCCAAGTGCTACGACACAATGAGAACTAGGGACAAATAATAGACAAATAAAGGACCAATAAAATATATTTATATTTATAAATGTTTAATGAAATATATGACTCCTAATTTGTAGTTTGTTCAACAAAATATATATATATATATATTATTCATTTCTTAACTTTTTTATTGGCAAAGGGAACGTTAATTTAAAAAAAAGCGCTAAGGTCGCTTAAGAAGTTGTAAATGAATAAATTATGTAAAATTTAATTAATTTTTTCTTAGATATTTAAATCACACATTGATTTATGTAAAACGTTATGAACGATACTTTTTAATAAATTTTAAAATGATGTAAAACCTTTCGGTGCTACCTTATTAAACGTCGTAAGTTTTCACAATCGTTCAATGCAAAGGGACGCGTGTTGCTAACGTCTGCCACCTGCGGCGATAAATTATAATGTTCTGAAATACTGTGAATAAATATTTTATCGTTAATCGAAGAATAAACCTCATCTTCCTGAACATTCAATTTTAGATTCAGTGAACGTGACAAAACTAGGACAGATTGTTGAAATAAAATTAATAATACAAGATTTCCGTTTCAAATTCAGAAGCGATGGTGATTTTGATAATTACGTAAAATGTTTTTTTTTCAATATTATGTAGTGATGTAACTGTAACTTTCTCTAAGTTCAAAATCAGTGATAAGTAGACAAATATTTGCACCAAACAAATATAAACGTCTTGAGAACATCCTAAGAACGTCATATTGAAATGATTAAAAACTGTTTTGTATCCTACTAGTACTGCTACGAACCTTACACATGGACTTTACAAATAAACTCTTCCCTCATAAAACTCAAGGAAATTTGAATCATATTTTACTCTATCCGTGTAAGATTTTAATTAAACTTTAAAAGATTATAAAAAGACAAACCAGTTTAAGAATATTAATAAAGTGAGGTTATATTTTAGTGCATTTTCTTTCTTTCAAAGAATATTTTCTATATAATTATAGTTTTAATATTTGGTCAACCTGAGTTTTATAACATATAGTGTATTTTATAATTCTTCACTCACCATCATTGTAGCTCTCAGCATTTACTGTCAGCACCGTGTGCCCCAGCTGTACGTTCTCCTCAACAGAGGCCTCGTAAAGAGGTTTGTCGAAGACCAGCGAGTTGTCGTTTTTATTTGCGATACCAACTTGTATAAACTTTGTCACTGGAATCATACACACAAGAATACAATTAGCGTGATGAGACACTTTGCAAATTATACAAACAATATTGTTTGCTCTTCCATAATTCTGAAATAAGATATGTCTATTTGAAAACAAGTAGAGGTAGTAATTCATTTAGAGGTTTCTTCTAATAAATACAAGTTCTGTTATCTAAAATTGAACTTTTAAATGTCATCTACATGGTTTGAAACATTATTCATTACCTGAAGTTTACCTTCAGAACAAATTTCTAATAACAACAGTTTTATTTAATTGACGTCAAGTTGATTTTTAAGAATCTTTTTTTTTAATATTACCGGAAAATAATGAATGTTGTTGATCTACGATTGTTTCTGGAATTAATTAAACCAAACTTTTAATTTCCAAGATTGCATACACATTTATAAATTTTGTTATTTTGCTTACATATTGTAGTACTTTATTTGACACTAAAATAGTAAATAATAGTGCTAAAATGATAAGGTAGGGTGTAAATAATAGTGCTTGCCATTATGTTTAATTTTACTGTTACAAATAGCCAAAAAGTAAAGTTTTATAAATAGCCTTATTAAATAAAATATTGAGAATACGGCCATTTTATACTATTAATAACCCAGATCATTCATTTATACACAAAATTACATTTTCTTTAAATTTATGAGTATAAATGAAAACTTAATAAATACAAATTTTTCGGTTCAGTAAGTTGACCGAAAAATGTAGATAATATGCAAAAATCCTGGCGTAACATAATGTATTACACACAGGCGTCTCGTAACTTGAGTCCACGTATGGAAACCCCAATACTTCAACAGAAATGTGAAGAAATGGTAGTCAATAAATATATTTATAAGTTTACAAAAAGGTTTTATAGCTGTATTTTTTAGATTAACAAGTTATAACTTCTCTAAAAACGAAATGTCTATTGATTTAATACCATATATATTATTACTTTTGAACGTATACTTATTATTGTGTTTTTATTACAGAGGAATAAACTAAATGAAATAGTCCATGGGAAAAATATTGTTAAAGGCAGATATAATTAACTTTGTTCATCTTTATATTCAATTCCTAAGCAATTTGTTTTGCTAATTGTTACAACTTGTTGGAATTCCCATAGTCAGGAATCAGGTCTTTATTCGGTTCATAAGCAAATGAGATAACCTACTTCAATAGAAATATGAGTACAAAAATGGGAATAGCAGTTGGTTCCAGCTAGTTTAATTACAATCTAAATAGGAAATAGGTGTATGTTCAGAAATGAATAGACGTAATTTATAAGTGAAATCATTTACTCGTATATTGAAAAAAATATACTTTTAGTCCGCGATTTAACAAAAATAGGCGTACATTCGCCCCTTGTGCATGACGCAGAAACCACGTAGTCAATAAGACAACAAATGTTAGCGGTATGGTCTCGAAATAATGAACAAAACGCTGTGATAGTGCGACACGCGTGTCTTTAATATATCAGTAAGTTAGTCGTTTTGGTAATTGTTTTAAATTATTATTACTTGGTTTTAATAGGATAAAATAATAACTTGTAGTGCCTAAATTTTAATCAAACAATATTTTAGAAATACAATAGTTGCATTTTTAAAACAGTTTAACTAGGAGACAAAAAACTTTCAATTGGGCCTGATAAATAGTAGGTCTACCTTAGGTACACTGTCCTGAACCTGCCTTGACCCTCCGCGACATCCGGCCCTGACTAACTCTTACCATAGGTAGTTTTATGTAGTACCTTAATCCTACTCTTGACCACAACTCTGTTACCCGTAACACGCATACTGACTGACCGTTTTAGAACTACACGAAATGTCGACAAATATGTTTTTATTATTAATCAGTTTTTACTTATACTTACACAAGGTAAACAATGAGTTTTGTTAATTTATTTATTTGTAATTTTATTCTTTGCTAATAACTTGAACATATATAGTATAATGTATTTTCAAATAATATTGTAATATTTATCAATTAGAAAAATGTAACCATTTTTCAAACCACAATTTAAAAGGTTGGCTAATTTTTTTTTTAGGGTTGATTAAACTCTCTGAATAAAGCACTATAGTTAGGAATTTTACATAATTTATAGCCTATAAAACCAAGACCAGTATATCAAATATATATAATTTTTATAATTTTATAATTATTATTTACTAATAACAATATTAGTTAGGGTCTCTGGAAAGCCATAAGTTATATTTCAAATATCAACAGAATTGTCGCATGACAGATGCAAACCGTTGATTTCAACCATTGTTTACAGGTTTAGAGATAAGCAAAACGTGAGTTTACAAAGTTGTGACAGGAAAATCTGCATAAATTATTTCTGGTTTGAATACGGTGTTGATGAGGAATCATCACGGTTATTGTAAACGGAATAAATACATGAATCCAATAGCAATTAAGGTGATCTAATCTTATAGATTCAATTAATTACAACTCAGTAATAATTCATTTTTTTCATTTACGTTTCAGGATATATATATATATATATATATATATATATATATATATATATATATATATATATAAATATATATATATATGTGTGTGTGTATGTATGTATGTATACAGCTATATATATATATATATATATGTATGTATGTATGTACACACACACACACACAAATATATATATATACTGAAATGTAAATGATAAATTCTATAAGATTAGATCACCTTAATTGCTATTGGATTCATGTATTTATTCCGTTTACAATAACCGTGATGATTATATATATATATATATATATATATATATATATATATATATATATAGCAATTAAGGTGATCTAATCTTATATAATTTATCATTTACGTTTCAGGATATATATATATATATATATATATATATATATATATATAAATATATATATATATATATATATGTATATATATATATATATATATATATATATATATATATATATATATATATGTGTGTGTGTGTGTGTGTGTGTGTGTATGTATGTATACATATATATATATATGTGTGTGTGTGTGTGTGTGTGTGTGTGTGTGTGTGTGTGTGTGTGTGTGTGTGTGTGTTGCAACGGACCGGGCCACCACTTACGCCGCGCCGTCAACCCTACCGTTGACCAACACGCGCGCGCAAGTCCGACCACCAAACGCCCCTTGCAGAGCAAGAATTTTGAAACGAGCCGCTCGCAGCCAAAACCACGAACGCTGTGCAATGCTCGCCAAAATCTGCCAGAGAACAAGTCACTGGACTTAAAAAAGAAAAAACCTAACTTGCTGCGGATTCTACCCTTAACGGGTAAGTCATCCCGGGGGATGGGTTCTTTTGAAAGACATCTAAACGGCGAAATGACCATATCAGCTGTAGGAGAGTGTAAGAGACTTGTTTAAAAGAATACTCAGTTTGTTTGCAAGTTAGTTAAAAAATATTTATTTTTTAATTTTAAAATTTTAAATTTACATCGCACAGTCTGCAATTTATTTGACTTAAAAATATCCTTTGTGTTGGTTCTTACACAGTTAAGAAACCATACTCTGCTTATTCTATTTGACATTAAAGTTTAAATTAAGATTTTACGATTTTAGTTTGCTTTCAATCGGAGTATACCAAAGCGTAAAACTTTGCTCTACCTAACGGTCAATCTTACTTGTCAAAATATAACCCTTTCCTACCTGAAGTTCTTGTTCTTATCTTCAAATTAAAAATTTCTCTTTTCTCTTAAGTGACTTTTTAACAACCCTTGACTGTTTGTCCTAATTTTATTTCAGTATCCCAGGTTCTCAACCTTGCAATTTTAATTGTCAATATTTGGTTTTGTTTACTTAACTTTTTACTGAAAATTTAATTGTTACAGTTTACAAATTTTCGCTTTAACCTTTGGGATTCAAGCAAAGCCTTACTCTTCAATACACTCCGAAGGATCCCTACTTTTCACATTTTGTTCAATTAGTTAAACTTTCTAAACACACTACTTTTTTTCTATGGCCATACTCTACATAGCCATGTAAATGATAAAATTTTTCCTATATCTTTATCCATTTTAAATGACCTTTTTAAAATTTAATTTCTATTTGTTTTAGCAGGTAAAATTTTACTCAATTTTACCAAACAACCTAAAAACAATTTCATAAATTATATCATATTATATAAAAACCAATTATCAAGCCCATACTGAAACAAAAATTACATATAAAACATATAGCCATATCTCCCACAAGATTATCAAAATATTTACTGAACAACAAATCATAATCAATAAAAATTGTTAAGTCATCCGCTGAATAAATTCAAACACCTTCCCAATTGAAATTATAATATTTAAATACATATTTTAATTAAAACGTTTACTGAAACCTATTTACCCTTTTTTAAACATATCCTCAATCATTTACAAAATCTACAAATTTTTTTAAATTCATTTAACCCTTTTACTAGAAAATATTTAACCCTTTGGTTACTATTTGATTAACCCTTTCGGCATGAAAATTATAAATACTGAGTTTTGTTTACAACTTATTTAAACATAGTTAAACCCTTTTAATATATAATATGTAACCCTTTGGTTATCATTTGGTTAACCCTTTCTTCATGAAAATTATACATACTGAAATTTAATTACAATTTATTTAAAATTTATCAATGCAATTTCTGAAGGAAATTTAATAAATCTTGAGTAACCTTTGCTAAATGGTTACTAACCCATTTGCCTAAATTATAGAACTTATATTTTTAAACCAATTTGCAAAAATTTCATTTTTCCTTCTAAGTTTCCCTATCACCAACATATTATTTTACATACATATAAATCATGAAATACACAAAATATACTTATAATTCATAAAAGAAAAAACTTATTTTAACATATTATTATTAGCTAGCCCCACTCACAATTTTAAAATCTCTTGTTTAACTTAACCCTTTTGTTGCACTTTTTTTAAAATATTTAAAATCTACACATATCAAAATCATAACCCTTTATTTTTACTCAAACCTTGGTTTGATTCAATTTATTTAATACATTTATATATTTCACCCTTTTCTAAATAAAATCAATAATTTCAATTAAATAGTTTCAATTAATGATATAACCCTTATTTATTTTAAATGAGAACAATTTATGTCAATTTGTTTCATATGGAAAAATGTCATAATGACTCCTTCTAGATAAAATAACAATTCAGTTTAATTTAATTATATGAAATAGCACTCCCGTTTATAGGAGTACTTGAAACTAAAGCATGACCTTCTAATCAGCTGTTGTAAACAATGGCCTTTGTCCGCCATCTTGGATATTTACTTTTAGCAAATCATATTTAATTTTATTACAACACATCTTTTATTTAATTTCCTTACACCTTCATAAGATTTTAACTCTTTAAATAATTTAAATCCCTTTATTTGATTTGTTTATTTAAAACCCTTAACCCTTTACACTATTTCTAACCTAAAATTTCTATTTCCCTTACATTCATGAAATGCAACATAATTTCTGCTTTTATGGCATCGCCATCTTGAACCCCCACTCTTTAAAACAAAGCCACCAGCATTTACTTCTGAAATTCAAAGTTTACTGTTAATGGTTTGCAAATTTATTTAAATTTTATAACATTTTCCCATTAAGAAAAATTTCTTCAAATTAAAAATTTCTAATTTGCAAAGGGAAGACAAAATAGACCTAACCTGAAATCCACCACAAAGCACGGCTTGCCCATTTCTCCCTCTCTTCTCCGTCTCTCCCTTTGTTCTCCAGTGGGGTGGGGGAGGTCCGGCTTGGATGTTGCATCTTTCCCACGCAGGTATACTTGGATGACTTCCCACGAGTTGCCGCCATTTTTGAAATCCTCCATCCCTTTGTGCTTCTGGCACGCCTCAGGTAGATCAGCTTGCTCACCCTTTGTTTGAAACTCTCCCATCTTCTTTCTTCGATGACTTTTGCACCTCTTTTAAATTTTAGACAGTTACTAATAAAATTTTTAGCTTTAAGCCCTCTTTTAACACAGTTCTTAACTGGGCATTTTATGACACAGAAAAGAAATAGAAAATTTTTAAAACGTTTACCAAGTTAGTTAAATTATGTTTAATTTTGTTAGAAATTTAGTATCACTTTTTTAAAACTGTTTGCTAGGTTATCACTGTCCACTTCGCCTTGTCTTTGTAGTAAGGCTGCAACACACACATTTAAAGACGCTCGCACATTATTGATGGAATTTTATGGGGAAACCTCTTTCGGCGCGATCTTGAAATGCGAAAGGGCCCCATTTTCAGAAACACAGCGTCACGACATCTCAACGAAACGAACTTTCCCTAGCCACTCATAGTTTTTGAACTATTAACGGTAACAAAACTACTATTCATTGTCTTACCGGAGCTAACCCCGACACGTCCGTACACTCCAAGAGTCCTGGTTTAGCTGGGGTGTAAAACGACGCTAACTTTTGTCTCCCACGGGAAGCCAGTCTGTTCCCACGAGCCTATCAACCAATAAGAAACCTTATCGATGTCGTCATGATCGGCGCGCGCATCACCTTTTGTACAAAAGCTCAACGGCTAGCAGAATCTATAAAACAGATCGATTCTATCCACTTTTTCGTTCTAGCCGTATAACTCTTTAAGGGTGCCTTTGATGAAGTTTTATTATTCTTTGTTATTGATTTTTCTCGTCTTGCTTTATCTCTGGAAATGTCGATGGTAACTCTAGGTCAATTTTGACCATCTTCCCCTTGCAAACGGCCTTAAATTTAAGTTTCTAACCCTTCTTACGGTGGCTCGGTTTGTTTTATATAAAAGAAATTTAAACTCTTTATGTTTTAAATTTTATCTTTTTGCGGTATGTATTCCAAGAGAATACTGCCCGCCGCAGTGTGTGTGTGTGTGTGTGTGTGTGTGTGTGTGTGTGTGTGTGTGTGTGTGTATGAGTGTGTGTAAATACTGTGAATGTAATTACTAATTTCTATCAATTAATATTAGGTGATACATTAAACAATATATTTCATAATATATAGCACACTGGTTCCACTTTAACCAAAGTGCTATTATAATATAAATTATATCTATATTCATTATAAATCTTTCATAGACGAGAATTTATATTTTATCTAACTAATTTAAGAATCTATAGTGTTATATTCCAATGTCTCTATCATTATAGTGCTCCAGAGGATGTCCAATTATGAAGAACTCTCTACGCCTACCATAGATCTGGCTAGACATTAAATTGAAAACTTACTTTTTGTTTTGTGGTGACCCCATCGGATCTTCTCTTTCTCCAGCTATATCCAAAACCTTTATGACGTTTAGGCCTGAAAATGATGCTTTTCTCAGGCCTATAGCTTGGCTTTATTCTCTGGATGAATTTTTTGTGTTTTGGCAGCATGACGGAACAGAATTTGATTCGGAACAGAAGTTCCTTTGATACCTTAACTCTTGCCTTAGAAGTGATACACAAGGATATTTTTCACCTTGGAACTAGAGAGTTGCCGTTTTATGACGTCTTAGTTATTAAGGGTCAGAATGTGTGCGTTCACCATTCGGTCTACAAAATTGACTCATTGCAATAGAAATCGTAATGCTCAGTCACCCACCACCAATCGTAGATTCAAGTTGAGGCTGATTCTGACGCTCTGTTCTCAGTTTCACAAGTGATCCGACAACCATACTACTGACCATGAAATTATTACCATGAGAGAGACGCTTAGAAACAATGGATATACGGATTAAGCCATTGGCAAAGCGTTGTGCCGATAAAGTGTCCTGTCGATTAGCACGAACGGGAGGGAGATAGAAGAAAATGGCACCGTTGTATTGCCTTTTATTAGAGGGACCAGTGATAGGATTGGCAGATTTTTGTAAAAAGAATGATAAACGTTCTGTCTAAAAACTCCACTCCACTAACGATAAGGTTCTTAGTAACACTGTAAACGAGAAAATTTAAAAAAACCGTGGCCTTTTACAGAATTCGCAGTGTAGTTTGTACAAATCGTACATTGTCCAAAGGAGCAATCGTATCTCAACCAGGATTGTGGAGCACAAACTTACCGTTAAAACAAACAGAAAAAGTCTGACCTGTACAAAACCACAGCGAGACAAGTCATGTCATTGATTTCCAGTTTTCTAGTCCGATGTGTGAAAGTGTGTCATCAATAAATTTTATCATCAGAAAGGTGACCTAGATGAAAGTAATTCCAGAATTTGTTTGGGTCAGGTATCTGCGTTCTTCATTCACATTTCAATTGTTGTTGGGTTCCCCTCGTCTAAGCTAGATGAGATTATAACAATTTTATTCACAACAAAATCAACGGATGTACTACGGATACTAACTAATAAACACACACACACAATCACACACACACACACACACACACACACACACACACACACACACACACACACACACACACACACACACACCACACACACACATACACACACACACACACACACACACACACACACACACACACACACACACACACACACACACACACACACACACACACACATATATATATATATATAATATATATTTTGTAACGTTCAAGCCCTTTTTCCTGGGGTAAGTTTTTATCTTTATTAAAAATATTTGTTAATTACTAATTAACAAATTAATTAACCTTACTTACCAGGGCTTCTAGTTCTCCGTCATAGCTCAGGCAGAATCTGTCTGTCTATGGCGGTCTTCTTATCTTGAAGGTAGAACTAGGTTACTTGAAATGATAATTTAAAGCTTTAGAATACAAAGTTATACAATTTATTAATCAATGACAAATTACAAAAAGAACAAATGACAGCAATATGTTGAGTAATTAACCTTCAATCACTGCTAAGTATTCCATACATATTTTAATTACTTTTAATTTTAATTAACTTTTTCAAATATGTATATATATATATATATATATATATATATATATCCAGAAGGTAGTATCTTATGTTTTCCAATTCAATTTTTAGAAATGAATATTCAAAGGACAATTTCTACCGTTCATGTGTTAATCGTTTATCATTTAAAATTCAAGTTAATTAACATTAAAATACATTTTCTTTATTTTTATCTAAAACACTTTAACACATATCATTAAACATTGAATATTGCACATGGCTTTTGCACACTTAACACTTAACACATCGCTCTTACAAATAAGCGCTCTTACACAAAAAAGATATAAACCTTTACTTATTTGAAACACATAAATAATCGCTTCTGACTTATTCATTAGTTGCGTTGATACAATTTGGTACCGGCCTTGACATCTTAAATTTTGAATACTGGAAGCTTATAAATTTCTAAGTTATGTCCGAAAATGCCATCACGTCCGTCTCGTTCTAAGACTTTTTGAGAAGTGGGGTCGTTGCAAGGATACGCCAAAAGAATTTCTCATCCTTACTTATTATTTTGAATTTTTTGATTGGTGCTTCGGATCAGGCTATATGAGACCATGTTTACGTCACATTGCGTGATGTGCTTATTACCCTAAGTTACTAACTCATACGGTATTTTTCTATTTCGCCCGCTAGGACCGCTCACCATCTACGCTAGCTTCACAATGTGTACCAAGAAAACAAAAATTTCCTTTTATATTGGGATGACATAATTATCAAATAAAAATTAAATATATAAATGAATTTATATGTAACACCTTATTTTTAAGAGTGTTACAATGTATTATATTTATTGCATTAAAAGATCATATATATATATATATATATATATATATATATAAATTCGCAATATGTATTCTTGTATATTGAATTGTAAATTCAATTATAATTCTTGTATTTGTATTTTGACTTAGTTCTTTATATATATATATATATATATATATATATATATATATATATATATTTATATATATATATATATATATATATATATATATACATATATATATATATATATATGTATATATGAATGTCTGTGTGTGTGTGTGTGTGTAAGTGTGTGAGTGTGTGTGTGTTTGTGTGTGTGTGTGTTTGTGTGTGTGTGTGTGTGTGTGTGTGTGTTTGTGTGTGTGTGTGTGTGTGTGTGTGTAGTTTTGTTTTAACCTTGGGTGTGTGTTGTATTATTTTAACTCTATTCTTTTTATTTTCTCAAGTGTAAAAGAAACTGACATATTCAGTTTCTTCTGCTCGAGCATATTTTCAGAGCTTTAGAACTGTGATTTGCGTTTGGATTGAGATTTTATCAACTTATCTGATGAAACCAACAATCATCAACGGTTGGGTAGATATATGTAAAACGAGAGCTGTATTCCATCAAGAGAGTATTTCTCCATCAATAATAGTGTGTGCGTGTTTGTGTGTGTGTGTTGATTAGTTAATATCCGTAGTACATCCATTGATTTTGTAGTGAATCAAATATTTATACCTCATATAGCATTGACTTGGTGTACACAACTACAATTGAAATGCGAATGAAGAACTCAGACACCTGACCTAAACAAATATTCCTGAATATTTCCATTGCTAAGTGAAAATACTGCAGTGATTATGTGGTAATAAAAATAAAATAATGTATGTGGAATAGTCCTATTATCTAGACTATAACGTATTGCTTCGTTGTATATTTTAAGGTTGACTTCCCTGAATTAGGTCTGTATGGAGATAACATGAATCCAAAAAAACGAATTGCAAGTTTCGTTTATGAACAATGATTGCCGTCTCATGTTCAACTTTAATTTAAAAAGTAATGGAATTCTTTGTTGTGTAGTAATTTTAAGTATCATTAAACTGTTTTCAATTAAAACGTTTTAAATTTCTATGGACTTATTAGAGGTAAACCTAATTAAATAATTAATATAGCCTTAGAGCATTAAAATTGCCGAGAACTTTACTCCTCCTCTTGTTACCCTTACCTCACGTTAAGGGTGGATCTTCCTTAATTTAGATATGCCGGCTGACGTTACACCCGCGCTTTGTTTCTTGCAAAGTTTGATCTTTACAATTCTCATATATGTTATCTGCACCTTAGCGAGTTATTGGGTAATAAATTTTACTACACAATATTTCCTAATTGAAGTTGTGGCGTGAGGAACAAAGTTTGTGTTTAAAGTGATTTAATGTGTAATAAAACCTCTATTCTTTTCGAAATGAGTTCTAACTCTTGATAGTCAATCAACACAAAATTTCTTGTCAGTTTTGTAAAACATTAGCCCAACGTGATTGCCCTGAGTTGATGAAGATATTAACTCGTGAGGGCGAAGAAATTAAAATGGATACATACATTTTTTTTAGAGATTAATAAATGTGTGTACTAATTTAGAAGTTGTCTAAAATGTGGCACAAAATACAAAAGAAAAAAACACAATAAGGTAAAAGAGAAACTTAATAAAGCCCCATACGCAAATGAAAATTATAATAAGGTCAATAAAATATTATTAAAAAAAATCAAGAAAAGAGTAACAATGAAAATTAACAACGAACTAAAATATAACCTATAATACAACAGAAGCAACACACATAAATTTCGAGCACCAGATAAACTGTATCAATTCTAAATTTGGGATACATGCTGTAACTTTGAACAAAAGTTCATAGAGCTATGTGCTCATAAATGCCAAATTATTTTTAAAAAAATCTAATGTAATACATATGTAACCACATAGACATACGTCTACTGACACAGATATCAACCATAATATAGACATTATTTGCACGAATAATTTGACTACTCCTTTAAAGTAATATGAAATACAGAAATGTAATAAAATATAAAATGAAAACATATTAGATGAGTAAACCGAATACAAATTACGTTTTCACTGCAATATAAAACTCGTACCTTTAAATCTGCTTTTGCCTTCTTTAATTACACTACACAGAGACCCGGACAGTGACCTAGATCGCTTAGCGCGATAGAAAATGTGATATCTCAGTAATTTTTCAAAGAATTTCTAAAACATTATGCTGAATAAATCTTTAAAAAAATTACTTTTAGTATTATATTCAATCGTAAAAACGTACATTGTCCTCATGGATGACTAAATCAATTGGATATATTTCAGAATTTCGCGTTAATTTATATACATCCTTTAAACTCAGAATTGTTGTCGTTACCCTAAATATATGTATAATATATTCAATAAAAGTAGATGTATTTAAGTTATAAAACGTTTTTTATCTAGCCAAATGCTAAAAAATTAACTTCATCTAAATATTTGATTGCAGTATGTACATATTGTGATATTTTCGCTTTGTTCACTTAGTTCAACCTAAAATTTATACAAAATGCTTACTCTCAAACTTGAAAACATTATTGTTCTGAATATTTCATCATATTTAATTACGGCCACTACATTATTATAAAATATATAATCCTTCTTACAAGAGAACGTGCTTCAAAAAAGAGAAGCTAGTTCAAGAGAGGGCAACTATTCTTTACATTCTGTGTTCAAGATATATAATTTGCCCAAATTTACAGGCTACTTAAACCGGCAATTTTTATTCAGGGACTAATTTTCACAATATTAGTCGACCAAACGCTTACATGTCTATAGGGAATGTACACCGAGGATTCAAAATATTAATTATGATCTAAAATAGAAATTCAACTCACTTCTCTATGGAAACAAATTAGCTATAAGGTTAAATAAATAAGAAAAAATATATAATTCTAATGGTGTAAATATTCAATTTTCCTCGCATATTATTTATAAAAATAAAATAATCCTCCTTGTTGGGTAACAATCTATTCACTTTAGCTATGTTTCTTCGAATTATGATTACACATTTAAAGTTGCCTGTTGCAATCATATTAAATTTACTAAATAATCCAAACGTAAATATTTCTGTAACTAAGAGAAAATTATTAACTTACTTGTTGACGAATTTCGACCAACAGTCGTTTTACTAACGAAGCTACCACGCTACTGCTTGCTGTCGCTCAAGGTTGCAAGAGTATGATTTATGGGTGTGGGATAGGCGGGTTTTGTACTATGTAATGGAAAATGTTGTTAGATGCGAAATGTCTGAGGTCTTTTAATTAAACATATTATGTTGATTTTAGGTTGGGTGATGGCTGTATATTTTAAATTGTTCTGTAGTGGATAGTTTTCACAATAGTTTGGTATGTTAAGAATATTAAACTTAGTCTGGATGTTTGCGTTTTTGTGTTTGACATTATGCACATGTGTTGTGTTTCTGGATTTCGGATATATGTTTTAATGTCGTTGATGTGTTATTTTTACCTTGTGTTAAATGATCTCCCTTCTCCTATGGGTGCATGAACTTGATGTTTGTGGAGAGGCTTAATCCGCGCGTGAGGGACGGCTGGAGCGTAGGGGATGGCTCCCTATAAACAGTACATCCAGGTAAATGTGTGAGTGCATGAAGAAGGCAAAAAGAAGGCTAACACATGAAGGGTTGTTACCTGTCCTGCTCTCGCCCTGCCCTTCCAAGATGCAACCCCCATTCAGGATGGTGATCTGGATGGGTACTTACACCCCCGATCTAAAGGTGTGTTGCGATACGTGCCGGTGTAGATTTGTGGCCCTCAGGGTAAGAAGAATCTTTAACGAAGCCTAAGGGGCACCTGATGCCACACCTGTGTATTTAAGTCGCTTTACCGCTATAAGCGGGGCTCTGCGGTGCAGGAATGAGTTGGACACAAAGAAGGAAAGCACTATAACTTGCCTACTATGAGGGAGCAAAGAAGGCGTAGGCGGAGGGCAAAGAACCACCGCCCCCCCCTTTGAGGAAACACCCGTCTTGGAAGCGTAAGGGTTTGGCGGAGACTGGGGCCCTGTCAACCCGCCCTGTCATCTCGGAAGCCAGTGGATCTGGTAAGACTTTAAAGAGAAAGAGCGACAGGAGAAAGAGCAGAAAATGGCGGAAAGAAGTATTCCTGATCCTACTCCAGAGTCGGAGGCCAAGAAGAATAGAATATAGTCGGGAGGGCCGTCTTTCTCTTCGATCTCTGCCAACCTAGAGTACTAGTGACCTTTGGTGATAGTGTTGGTGTAAGGATGGAGATATCGGTATTCGATGACATTAAGAGCACTAACTTACACCTTATTTTGGACATTCCTGGGTAAGGTTTTGTTCCGTGGTTCATGGTCACGTACTTGAGGGATGGAGTCACAATGGACATTTGTGCTGAAGAAGAATCGGCAAAATGGCTCCGATAAGTTGTACCGTCAGTTAAGCTCGAGGACGGGACTCTGGCAAGGATAGTCCTACCTGATGAACTGATCACAAGGGTGAAAAGTACGGGGACAACTACCACAAAATGAGGTCACTCAAGCTCATGGGAACGCAGATCCCGAGAATTGACACTTCGAAGTGGAAGATCCAACAGTGCATTGAGCGGGGACCTGCAATCCTCCTCTGCCTAAGATTGGATGAGGCATCAGTCAGGCTTCTTAAGGGAAGAGATGGGAAGGCCTTCCTGGGAACCGGAGAGATCACATTTAGGTGGACCTCTAAAGACCCGGCAAAGAAGGAGAATCAGAAGAAGGCTTGGGGGTCAGTTCTGCAGTTCAGCAATGATCCTGTAGATTAACATTCACCACAGTAAAAGCCCCTCGTTGGTCCTAACCAGGTGTTTAAATGTGAGACATACATTACGAATGCTGGCGCTGGTGCAAGAACCGTGGCTGGTCAGGGACCGTATTAGGGGTCTGCCGGCAGATAGCCGCACCTACGCAAGTGGGAAACATAAGGAGAACATTTCATGGTGTGATAGTCAGGGGAGACCTTTTGGTGGTTAGAATTCGAGGTATGAGCGAGGAAAGTCGGAGCAGGTAGTTCATCCACTTACGACATAAAACTAATTTCTATATAAAACTAAATCACTAGAGATGATGGAAATTGGTCATACCAAAATAAGCTACGTTGAGAGCGCTAAATATCTGGGAGCTATTCAGGATAGGAAGCTAATCTAGCGTGAGCACTTGGAGGATAATTGCAAATAAGCCATAGCTAGATTCTGGCAGTGGAGTGGAGTAATAGGCATGAGATAGGGTTTGGCTCCACGTCTGATGAACTGGATTTATACTGTCATCGTGGTGCCGAGGTCGGTCAGAAAAAAAACAAGTTTAAGAGTGCTGAACTGCCTGTAGGGGCTCTTCCTTAGAGGTGAAAATGATTCAAGGTGGAGCACACCATGTGCGGGCATGAGGGTTATGTTGAGTGTTTCATCCTTAGGTCTTCAAATTAGGATTGCGGCAATAAAACTGCATACGGCTAAGTTGTACATGGCTATGGAAGACAAGGAGGAAACGATATAAGCAACTATTTGGTGATTCACTAAAGGAGCCCTGGATAGAACCTCAGGATAAGATACTGTCTCTTAAAAGGGGAAAACGAAAATATAATATCCATAATATTGCAAGAGAGACATGGCCAGAGTGTAGACCTCAACATGGGGAAATCCGGTTCACGGATGGTGGGAGTCGGCTAAAGTTGACCGAGACATAAGGTAGATTCTGTCTTCGCCTGGAAGACTATATCTCTGTGAGATCAAACTATGTACTAAGGAAATAATAGGGTCTGGTAAGAGGTGCAAGACCATTTGCATTTATCCGAACAGTCAGGCCGCTATGAAGGCTTTAGGTAAGGCCTAAGCTGGTGGCTGGGGATATAGCTTCTAAACAGAGCTGGGTAAGTATAAGTCGCTCAACCTAACCTGAATTCTTGGAAATTCTGGCTGGATAGGGAATGAGAGAGCGGACACCTTAGCAAAACAATGGTGTATAACTCAAGAACCGTATATGAGGGCAGTGGGCGTGCCGTCTCAGGAGGGGCGCAAGAGGATCACGGTAGATATATACTGGTAGTGTAGGAAAGAATGAAATGCTACTTTGGGGTGTAACAAATCCAAGGTACTGTGGAGATACTCGGGAGACTTGTGGGGCAAAGAACTACTCTTCTCAAGTAGACCTCAACTCATAGTTACTGTAGAGGTGGTCACATGCCATGGGAATCTAAGGGGTTTCCAATACAAAATTGGAAGATCTAGATCCCCTGTGTGCAAGAGATGCGACGAGTACCAAGAGGAAAGCTCAACACACGTGCTCTGTGAGTGCCCTGCTTTGGAAGCAGCAAGGAGAAAGTGGTTTGGCTGTAATGTATGTATACCAGAGGATATCTGAAGATTTAGCTTAAGGTTGGTACTTGAATTCTGCAAAGAGGTAGGTATCTGATCTGGTTTGGCCGATATAGAAGGTGGGACAGTCGATACATGTTATTCTGTACACTCTTTGTATTTGCCTCTTTGATGTTGAAAAGGTTGTTTATTTATTGCTTTTTTTGTGGTGGTATGATGTTCTGTTTGTGTCTAATTTCCTTGAGTATGTTATCTATTAGTTTATTATCGTAACCGTTTACATCGTCCAACTTAATATTGTAGTTCCTCGTTATACTGGAATCCTTTATAGAAATCTTAAAACCGGGGTCAATAATAGGTATAAATTTGACTGATTCGGTAGATACGTCCAGGATCAAGTTCAGGAGTACTTCAAACAAAGTCCTTTAGATTGTGCTTAAAAATCTAACGAAATTATAAAATTATTTTAACCTGTCGGTAGTATACAGAATAGTAGGTTTTCAAGAATATGGTAAACAGTATATTACGAAACGTTTTAAAATTTTAGGGTTTATTTGTTTTCACTCCTAAACTAAATAATTATTGCCATATTGCTTATGATTTTATTTGTGAACAGTCTATTATTATTTATTTGGCTGATATTTATTATTATTTATGAACAGTCATTTATTTACAGTCTATTACTAATTGTAACCTCGAGTACTTTATAATACATATGTAGTTGAAAATTATAAGAAATCAGATGGGCATTTTGTACTCTACAGTTTATATTTCTTGTAGACTTAAGAAGATAAGCCAGTATGACTATTAGCGCTTGAAAAGGATATAGAATAATTGTAATTCAAGGCAGGATATAGAATAATTTAGACAGGTTCAAGGTAGGATCATAAATTATCCTGGTAAAGAGGTTGCATGCTCAAGGTAGACTTAATCTCTATCTAGAGTAGAGCTGTTTACCCGTCCGCTACGTTGTAACGGGAGGTATAAGAAAGAAGAGGCGATATTAGGTAAGGCTTAGGGAAGTACCTAATGATCTCTGGCACTAGGAAGGAGGAAAGGTATGGTATCATGTGGACGAGAGCATATAGTTTATCTACACTTAAACAGTAAGAGTAAAAAACAGGACTGTAGTTTTATGTTTGTTTGCTTAATTTTTTTTTGAAAATATTGAATAAACGTTTTTATAAAATATCTCAAATAAATGATGATTACCTAACTATTCAGTCTCTCTCAATTACACAGATTCAATTTTGCAACTAGTGTTTTTAATATTTCCTACTTTTACTTTTTTTATAGAGAACTTCTATTTAAAACTATATTTTAAAATTTATAGTATTCATAAATGGATATAATAAAAAACAATTATAAACGAAGATATATGACAGTGAACTATTTATTCAAAGGCATTTATATTTCTGCAGTAAACTGTTTCAATTAAATGTGAATAATGTGAAAAGATTTTATATAGAAGTTGAATATATGTTTTCTAGCACGTATTGTAAAAATAAGTTAGACTATGTAAAAAATTATATAAAAGTAAAAATACCTATGAATATATGTTTGAAATGTAGTATATATGATTTGATTTTTGTAAAATATTTTGTAGTATCATTGTTATTTACAAATATATTGATATAACACTGAGGATGCTAATATATTTATAGGCGATAAACATTGAAAAATATATAAATTTAAAAAATTCTTATATATGAACTATTTTTAATCGGTTTATATATACATATATAATAACGTAGCAGTTTATAACCTGAAATATATTGATATAGCAAGTTTATAACCGTTAACGATCATAAATTTATTAAAGCTATTCTAACAACTAATGTTTTGTTTCGTATCGTTCTACTTATGTAAAATATTTGTTTACGTACTTTTCAAATAATCGAAAGAATTTTGGAAGTATTGATTAAAGTAAGAAAGTTAATTTCCCTACTGGCGTTGCTAATAGGTGACTCATTAATGATATAGCTGCGATAAGGTACGTTACGCCCTCACCAAGATTCCAAGACAGGTTACTTCATACATACTATAATATACTCTTTTCATTGGTTTGCCAATTGCAAAAATGTTTTAGAGCGTAGTAAAGAAGGACTTCTTATACACACTTAGCATACAAGATTAGTTGGTATATATTATTTTGGTTTTGCGAACCATGCCTTTAGAGCCATGGAATTGTGACTAAAACCTTTCCACGTACTGATTAGTGTAAAGCCATAAGAAAACACATCGGTTAATCCTAAACGCTAATTGTACAAACTGCTTCCTGTTCGACCTACATATGTAATAGAGCAACTGGCAGTAAGAATTTAGGTTCTATCCTAATCTTAATTAATTCTATATTCCGTTTTCATTTTAATTTTCGTATTCCAAAGCATTTTTTTCTGTTTTTGAAGGTTTGATAGAAAGATTTTAAATTTAGTACATACACGTTGGTTAATATGAATGTACCGATTTAGCTTTATGTGCTACCTGGGACAGTTACATAATAAGTTTAAATTATTTAGATATAGAAAAAAAATATTTTAAGAATTAAATATCCAACTAAACGAACCCATAGGTTTAGCCATCACTGAAGGCCCAAAATCAAAGGAGATTGTTTTTTTTTGTTTTTTTTTTAATTGAGGAATAGTAATATCTAAACGATCCTATTTGGGGGTACCTACAGGTATTTGGGGAACCATGTATCCTAACTATCCCGGATCGTTTTTCTCACCACGAAGAAAAGGCGTTTTGACCGGCCGTGGCACTCCTGTCGTTTACGGAAATTTCAATAGTTCCCCGGGTGTCGGGAAGGAGAATGTGCCCTAGATTTAGGGATTGGCCGATAGATAGGTAATAAATATCTTCCGAACTCCAACTTCTCGAGGCAGAGGCAATGCTACTTATGATTGATCCTATTTATAATGTATGTATTATTATTATTTGTATTAATAATCATACTATTATTATATCATTGTAATATTCAATATCATTATAAAATTAGCATTATAAAAACTGCAAGCATTTATTCAAATCATAAAAATACTATAACGTTATTTTTTATTACTCAATATAATTACTATATTTTAATCTATGTACTCGTATGTTAACTCTTATTTCAACTGCCAGTATGGAAATCCTAATTTATTAATAAAGTATTTCGAAAATATTTTGTGCTAAAAGAATTGAATAATTTTAAACTACTTAACTAAGTGAATACGTAATTGCTTACTTGCTGACGCGTTTCAAAACGATCGTTCCTTTTACGAAGCTAACCCTCTACAGGAGTATAAATCGTTCCAATTCGTTTCTCGTACTTAAATATTCACTTACACAATACTATTTACACACAGACATGTCTAAAGACTGTCTTGGAAGAAGATTGGAAAGATAATGTAAACTGTCAGCACTAATCAGGTAAACACTCACTACTTTATCTTCAATATTATTGACACGTATTTAACGCATTATACAATACGTTGGCATACAATTACTGAAATAAAAAAGAGAGATTTGTAGTTAACTCAGGTTTCATTTTGTTTTTTACACTTTTGGCAAAATATTGTAATATAGTGTTTGAGGTTCCTCTAGTGACTAGATTTACTTTACACAGGTTGATATGTGAGGCTAATACGCATTCCTTCACGGGTAGAAAATATGATGAATAGTTACTATCCGGAGTACTATTTTGTAGTGCATAAAATCGCAGTTCCGACGTTTCGCTAGAACCTCATGCAGCACTGAGGAAGTTGAAGTAAGAATGAATAACGCAGATACAGCCTTTGCTATATATAAAGGAAAGAAGCCCCAATGTTGATGTAATCTGCATACACTCGACCTTAACAATAATTGCTCCAATTACTTTCATTTTGTTCACCTTTTTGCACATAAAATCTATCAATGGCACATTTCCGAACTTATGGTAAACTTAAAGTAGGCCTATAACATTTGTTAATAACCCCCTTGCTTCTCTATTTCAATAGCCTCACGTATAATTCTACTACTGCAGTTTTCCACTTTAGCAATATGTCGGAAAAACACTGTAGCAAAAAATTGCTAATAGCCATAGTCGGAAAATTGAATTTTAAGATTTGCTTTAAATATGTGGTGCTTCCTAAATCGAGCACTCTGAACATTAGATAATTAAATTCACGTTAGGATTACTTTTTTTATTATTCGGTTTCTGGATATTTCTGTTTCAAACCATCAACTAAAATTAAGTCCCCATAAGTTTTATTTAGGAATGTAAATTAAATCTAACGTTTTTACAAACGTGCAGAGATAACACAAACGTTGGATAGGCACACTATAAAAACCCCTTTAGTGGGATTTTTTAAAATATATAATTTACTTTTGTCTTAGTTTTATATTAGATAAAGGTTATTATTGATTAGTTATGTGATGATAGTCTGTCTACTGATTTGTGACGTAATTCCGAACTGCTTAATGATGAGTTGTTTCATAATGGCAAACAAGGTTAAGGTAATTCATTTTATTGTTTACTGTGAATTTTTTTAAAAAAGATATTACCTTTTGAATTCGTGAAAGAACCTGTATAATAAAACTAGATTATTTTACTACCTGGTTAATTAAAATTGAATTGAAAAAATATAGAGTTAATTTTTCTTTAGTACATTTTAATAGGTTTTATAGGTAAACATATTTCTAAAAATATTATTTTTACTTTTTTTATCCTACGAGTAAATAATGGTTGCAAGTGACGTGTAAATAAGACCAATGAAACTGGCAACTTCTTTTAAAAATCTAGATTTTGGTAATTCAAACTTATGATAACTTCCCTCAGGATCTACCTTAATTAAATGTGCCAACGATCCTATTACCTAAAAACGTATTTCCGTAACGCAAATTTTTGCTTTAGATAAAAGCATACTTAGTCTTTTCACTACTTCTGTTACATACTCAATGTGTTCTTTTAAAGGTGTACCATATAATATTGTGTCTTCAACAAATAGGTTGTCACGTATCTATATTTTATATCGTAAGAACATTTTTCTACATACGGACCTAAAATTCCAAAGGGGAGATCACAAGGCGTTCTAGTACAATTATATTGACCAAATGAGGTACTAAATGCACTGTACAATTTTTAATTTTCGGTTGAAGTAATTGGTGGAAAAGAATTAAATAAATCAACGCACAAAAATATCTACATGAATATGAAAACTTATACTATTGACTTACAAAACAAACACTATCATATATATAATATAACAGCCTTCTCTACTCATCACTGAAAAACTTCTACTAATTGCAAAACTAAACCAAATATTTATTCTAATACATTCAAAAAGTGTTTAAATGTACATGCTTGTATCCTTAAAATTTTAACATTTATATTTTTTTTTAAACTCTTACCGTAGAGGATAAAACAAATATTTTATTTGAAGTTGCTTGGAATCGAATTTAGTATTTAAGTTTCTTTATTTGTAACTGATTGATTAATAATTTTAATTTCGTAATTATTTCAAAGGGTAATTCATACAAACTTACTGGGTTCATTTTACCCAATGCATTTCGTTTGAAAATAATGCAATAATATATACGAATAATGTTCATTAGGAGCATATTCCTAACATTATTTTGTTTTATTAAAAATGTTGTTAGTAACTCTTTGAATTTAATTTTATTATTGCTTGTCTGTTTTGTACAGTGGTGTATAACTATTATTAGATTGCCGTTGTACTCCCAATGTATGATCACAATCTTATAATTTCCCTTTCTTTAATATAATGTAATGTTTTATTCTGTTTCTCCTTTTAAAATCTTGAGAATCATGAATAATATAATATTTAAGACATTATCAATTGATAGGCTTACAGTTTAGTTCGAAACAAAAGTAAAAATGATGCAAAAAGCCAAATATATCCTTATGTTTTTTAAAAATATAATCAAATATTTTTAATATTTATATATTCAATCTTTATATAATAAATATTTGTATTAAAAACTCTGTTTTTTTGCAAAAACTTAACTTCTACCTTAAATCCGTCATGGAATGCTTTTTGATTGTATATTCTGTAAATCCCATTCTTGTAATGATAGGGAAGGCTGATTATTGTAAGTGTAAAGCAATAAATCAGGTTTTTTTACCTGCGCTGGTGACTTAAAGCAATGAATGCAGCTTTGTAATACTTACAAAATTCTGGACTAGCATGCAAAGATCAAGTAATGTGTTTGATTTTAAACATAACTATTTCTTTTCTAGGAAAGATCAAAGTTTGCAAGCAAGCATTTTTGCTTCAAATTATATTAGTTTTTAGAAATGAAAGTAGCTAATTTTTTATAGGAAATAATGCCCTATTTAATAATGTCTTTTAAACTTCTATAATAAAAAAATAAAGCAATTTAATCAATAAAAACAACTATAATACCTAATAATTATGTGTAGTTTGCCGCATGTTGATATTACTCTGGCAAACGAAGCTCATAAACTTGTAACATCGAAATATCTATATAAAGCCTTACATAAATGGATTAATATTTTAAATATTTCGTATAGGGTCTACTACTTTAGCGTTTAACGGATAGAGGTGTATTTCAACATATGATAGAGTGAAACCATTCCTACTTTCAAATGAAACGCGGCGTATTTATATATAATTATGTATATTAATAACTTGTTTTCCATTGTTTACCAGAAAATCCAGTAAGTCACAAGACTAGTACAAAGCGAGGTTAAATTACAATAATTGCCGATCCACAAACCATACACATGACTGAGGGGTATCCTTTGAAGTGTTCAAGAATTGCATTAATAGCAATGGCAGTGGCTCAGTAGGATTTAAATATTATAAATAGATTACGATAACTGAGGAAGTTAATTAAATATTATTTTAAAAACTAGTTTGTAAGCAAGTAAAATATAAAATCTATTTGATTGATTTTCTTTTATTTTAATTTTTGCCGTGTAGTTATTGTAATATCTTCAATGTCTTATAGATATTTAAACAAATATTACCAATATTCAATATTATTTGTTTTTAATCAATAGATACAAATATTTTTTTTCCTATTGCTACTGCACTAAATATGTAGGCCTACTAGTAAAAGTATTTGAAAAAAATGCTAACAAATATAAAAGTAATTTTAAACTAAATTTAAATTTACCTCAAGCTATATTTTATAAAACTTAATGAAAGTGTCAAGACATATGTTTAAAAAAGTTAAAAGATTATTTATCGTACTGTTTTCATTATTGTATTTAAAAATTTGGTAATAAATGTAAAACAACACACGAAAATAAATTTCGGCTTGTTATTACCTTTTACTACAAAAAAATTGATAAAACTGTTAAAAATAAGGGAAACGAAATTTATAAAATATATCAATTCGATTGTTTCCTTTAATTCATTATCATATAGTTCTTATACATATTTCAAAAGAAGCTTTATACACATTAAAACATAAAATTATTATACTAGTTAATTCGGTTAAGGTACAAAGCCAACACTAATTCTACACACAGAAAGATGGCCTCCCTATGGGTTCCACCATCTTAGGCATTCCAGCAGAAATATTCCTACATCATATCGAACAACAATACATTCTAGAGAACAACAATAACACACATAATGTAATTTATTACCATAGATATGTAGATGGTATTTTAATATTATACAACGGCAACTGAAGGCACATCAAACAACTACACAATTACATTAATACCATAAACCAAAACCTCATTTTTTCCCTGGAATTAGAAGAAAACAATAAAATATACTTTCTAGACATTAACATCACCAAAACACAACACCAGATACAATTTCAAAATATACATAAAACCAACAACTACCAATATTGCCATACATAAGACATCCAATCACACCACACAACACAAACAAGCTGCATTGAATCAGATGTTACACCGCCTAATCAATATACCTATGCTACAGAAAGACTACGACGAAGAACTCAATACACAAAATACAACAAAACGGCTACCAACATACACTCATAGACAACATACTCAGAAATATTAAACTTAAACACCATCAAACGGCCAAGCAGACAAACCACACAAGAAACAACAAATACATATCTCTCACCGACCACAACAAAAACACACACAAAATAGCCTCCACATTTAAAAACCTCCATTACCAAATATCCTACAAAACAACAAACATTTTAAGACAGCACATACAGGTTTTTCAAAAAAATCTGACAAATACAAACTCTCTTTTATTTACATATTAACATGTAACGATTCTCCCAACTGTTACATTGTCCAAACCGGCAGGTCATTCTCTACACGCTTCGAAGAACACATTACCCAAAGAAAACAAACAAACCCAAAATCCAGCTACGTAAAACACCTGAAAACCTCGCAACACACACACACGGACATACATAATAATTTAAATGTTCTGCACACATTAAAACAAGGTAAAAAACTGACAATCTTAGAAATAATACGAGATATACAAACACTACGCAACACTTAAAGAAAACATATTAAATGATCACACACATTTTGAAGCCAACAACCTTTTCTATTACATGACACAACCAAAATAACCCACCCCATTCCACAGTCATAAATCCATCTCGTTACATGGTTTGTACCTAGCCGATGCCGCCAGTAGAGGGATAGCTTTATAAAAGGAGCGAAGCAAGTAAGCTGTTCTAAAACGCGTCAGCAAGCAAGCAATTACGTATTCACTTCGTGAAGTACTTATTAAATATAGGTAAATAATGGTTAGTTTTACAAATCAAAACTTAAAGAGCATGAGTATTTGGAAAAAAGATAATTGGAGAAAGATTAAAAATAACCTTTGTAATAAAAAAGAAGAAAACTGTTGAATATGGCTCAACTGAATGGTAAAATACAAGACTTATGTTAGGTTGTGAGGTTGATACTGAAATAAACTGAAATATAAAGAAATGATTATGTGAATGAGGTATAATAACTTCTAAAAGTGACACTTTGCGGGATGAATGACATTCTGTTACATTTATATGAATGACGAGAAATGGAATGTAGATCCGTTGACACATTGTTAGAATTAGACAATGCTGTCTTATATTCTGTAGAAGTATAAATACACTATATCTATCAAGATTTCCAACTCTGAAATATTAACTCAAGGGAGAAGCAGCACCCATGTACTAATAAAATATTTTACCAAATAGTTTACATAATGTTTTCACCTAGTTGTAGCTTCTGAAATGAAATTATAGCTATTCAAATGTAATCTAATTCAAATGTAAAGAGGTTTTACTTGCAGTGGGGTCATAAGGTTTTTATTCCTCGTAACAAGAAAGACGTTTCATAATATCCTTTACAGGATAAACGACTTGTTTAATAATAAAAAAAAGTTTTCCGCAACAATAAACAATTCGTAAGGACATTCTTTAAAATGTTAAGGAATAGATTTAAAGAGAATGCTCTTTTCTCAAGATCAATCGTCTGTATCTTGTAACCTCTTTTTCAAATTATCTGAAAAACTGACTTATCGAGAATGAGGAGATAGATATTCGTAACTCGATAAAAGGGATATACTCTGATCCCTTGAGAGATAGAAATTTAATTTCCGAGGGTGAATACAGCTTTCGTTTTTACTTTGCAGTATCAATAGCATATAAAATAAACACAAATAATTATCAATATTCATATTGTATATTTTATATTATGGTTTCCAGTATCATAAAAAGGTATTTATTATTATTAACGTATTATTTATATTCATAGATATAATTGGGACAAGGTATGGGCAGCGTGAGACTGGTACGGGAAAGGAGGAAAACTTTAAGAGAGAGTGAAGATCTTGTTTTTAAAATTGCGATGAAAGCCATTT
>JBAIZL010000002.1:301445144-301482644 GCA_036971475.1 Prosapia bicincta | reverse complement strand
TTGTGAATCACCGAAATAGATTAAGTGACTATAAGAAAATAAGGACTACATTACTGCAGCGCAATCTGTACTCGAACATTGTAAAATGATTATTTGGGATAGTCCGGACTACTAGGGCTATTAGTGTACAAATCGATAACTTACATCTTCATTCAACACTATGTACACTAACTACAATAATATTGTAGATATTTCATCGGTTCCTTTTAAAACCTGTGCGTTAAATGGTTTTCAATGTTTAAACTAAAAAATAATTAGATTACAAAAAATATACACAAATTTGTGCTCGTGTTTATTAGTGGTGTTAGATATGGACGCTTGTAACCGGCAATACTCGTGAATAGTTTCTGTCGCTGGGTCCCTGGACACGTGTGTGAAAAAAATGTACGATCGCTCTAAAATCTCTGAGCATATAAGAGCCCTAAGCGAAACTTTAGTTTAGATGATCAGCAATAACGAGTTAAGATGAGCTGTAGGTAAATGCAGGATGGCATGAATAGTTTGTTTGAATTATTTCAAATAAAGGGTTTGTCATTTCTTTTCAGACCTTGTTTATTCTATTATTCGGAAAGATTTTGAAAATATTAGTTGGAAAGCAAAGTAACAAAATAACGATGTAATTGCATTGTATAAGCAGAATAAAAGTAACATTTGAAACTTTGTTTCATAATGGTTCTGTAAACGGAATTTTTATCAATAATTGCCCTAATTACTTTGACATTTATTGAGGAGCTTTTATAATTCCTATACCTTTAAAATATCTGAGAAAATATAAAAATGAATTTTATATAAAATAATTTATAGAAATCTGCAGTTATTAGAAATAATTGTTTAATCGTTGTCTGGAATCGTCTCCCAATAGATTGTTCTCTTTTCTTATTGCAATTATTAAGTTCAACAAAGTAAGATTTGACAAACGTCAGCAACAGACTCTGAAATCGAAAGACAAAGTATACAGTTATATAAATCAATGTCCTAATATTAAGACTTGAGGTTTCAGTTAATAGTTATACATTTTTCACTAAAATTCACTGATTATCTCTTCCTATACGCCTATAAAAAGATATTATTTAAGAATGTTTGAAAGCATTTATTTTATGTTTTATGCAATATTTATTTTTATGTCGTAATATAAAGATGCTAATGAATAAATATACGGAATAATTATTTGAGTAAAATAAAAATCTTACTTTATAACGAGCCCAAAAATGAAAATATGTAATTGCAGTAAAGGTAATAATTATTAAAATCAAATAAAAGAGTATGTCAAGACTATCATCGCAAAATACTTATAGATTGGGAAAATCTTTTTTCATTGTCACTGCTTATTTATAAGATCATGTTAAGGATAATTGTGATCCATAAATACGGAACTAATCGAATAGTATTAGGGATGAGTATAATAAGAACATAAATATATAATGGAAATAATTAAATAATTTTATTTTATTTTAATTAATGTTTACGGAACTTATATTCTCAATAAAAAACTTTAAAAATATAGTTTATGTTCTATATTTACTGACAAATTTATAATAGTAACTTCATTTTACTTGTAATAGTTCGCACAACTTTACATGTTATGAAACAAAAGATTTTTTCTAGGCCGATGGCAGTTGAAACAGAAAAAAAAGAAAAGAAACAGATGTTTACTATGTTTATACTTTTTCATTTCTTTTTAATATTTATCATTAAAACAAACAAACTTGATTAAATGAAATAACTATACAAAACTTCTTATTCATTTTAGAATAACATAATTTTTATATACGCTGTTTTTTTTAATAACACAAGATTGAAAAGTAGAATTTTAAAATCTAATTTTTACACTCTTTTTCACCTTTTGATAATTAATTCCAATGTGTAATAAAAATAGTCAGTTTTTGCTTGATTTTTTAAAATATTTAATTTCACATTGCATATAAATCACGCAGCAATTATTACACTACTACTCGTATTTAAAGGCCAGAGTTAGGAAATATAAACTCTTTACAAAGAGTTCAAGCTCATGAACGTACCATTGAATTAGAGAAACATCCAAATAGCTTTGACCTTTAACCACAAAGCTCGAGCTTAGCTTAAGGTTGGTTCTAACAAAATGTAGGCTTCCGAAGCACGATTAATTTTAATGACTAGTGAAAATATACGGTATGGGATCCGTCAATTTATATACGTTGTATTTTCCTTCAAGCTACTGAACGCGTAGAAAATTATAGTTTTCACGGTGCTTAACTTGTCTTAAAGGAAATGTATGTAATCATAAATTGAAATTTAAATTAAAACAAAGTATAACTAAAATTAGAAAACTGATTTTTAATCAATTAAAATTATATTTTTACTTCTAATAAATAGGTTTACGTTTAAACGATGTTACGTCGTTTGATACAAATCCATTTATAATTCTAAATACCGTTGTTTCTCATAGACCACACGAATTTATTTTTATGAAAGAATTTCGGCCTATAAATTAAAACTTCTTATCAAACTGATGCATTACATAATGCGCAAAATTGTAGTCTAAGTTTTACTAACTTAGAAGAGACATAAAATACATTTCCCTCTCTCAACCAAAAGACACTTATTAGTAAGGGATAAAAGTGTTTTTGTTTAGATAATATTATGTAATGTTTTATTTTGTTGGGAAACGTTTTATTGGCTTAGTAATACACCAAGAGGCTAATATAGCAAATAATGTCTAATATATGGCTAATCTTTGTATAGAGTATACCTTCACCATGCCAGAAAGTAGCTTCAACGCCAGGAAAAGTCGTCGCCAAAACACCCATGGAAGGATTTGGATTTACAACTATCTTAGAAAAAGGGACCAACACCTCTGCTGATGAACTGTAAGTGCAATGTCTACGAGCTTTAACAATGATTAAAAGGAAAATATCAGAAACTGGAGAATAGTTCTGTATGAGTATAGAAATAGTGAAAGGCACAAAGTCATTTTTTCATTTCTTGTGCATTTCAAAGGTTAGGCCTATGTGTATTTGTGTAAGACTCACCGCACATTTGCTTAAAGATATAAAAATAGTGAAAGTCACAGAGTCATTGGTTTCATTTCTCGTGCATTTCAATGGTAAGCCTATGTGTATTGGTGTAAGACTAACCGTACATTTACTTAATCATATAAAAATAGTGAAAGTCACAGAGTCATTTGTTTAATTTCTCGTGCATTTCAAAGGTTAGGCCTATGTGTATTGGTGTAAGACTCGCCGTACATTTACTTAAAGATATAAAAATAGTGAAAGTCACATTCATTTGTTTAATTTCTCGTGCATTTCAAAGGTTAGGCCTATGTGTATTGGTGTAAGACTCACCGCACATTTGCTTAAAGATATAAAAGTAGTGAAAGTCACAGTCATTTGTTTAATTTCTCGTGCATTTCAAAGGTTAGGCCTATGTGTATTGGTGTAAGACTCACCGCACATTTGCTTAAAGATATAAAAGTAGTGAAAGTCACATTCATTTGTTTAATTTCTCGTGCATTTCAAAGGTTAGGCCTATGTGTATTGGTGTAAGACTCACCGCACATTTGCTTAAAGATATAAAAGTAGTGAAAGTCACATTCATTTGTTTAATTTCTCGTGCATTTCAAAGGTTAGGCCTATGTGTATTGGTGTAAGACTCACCGCACATTTGCTTAAAGATATAAAAGTAGTGAAAGTCACATTCATTTGTTTAATTTCTCGTGCATTTCAAAGGTTAGGCTAATGTGTATTTGTGTAAGACTCGCCGTAAGTTCACTTAAAGATATAAAAATACTGCGACTACCTGGTTTTACAAGTAACGTCTTGCAACTCTAATATCATTTAAAATTACAGTTTCCAAGAAGAAGATGCAATTGTAAACATCTTTGGAAAAACAGACATGTTGTGTCAAGTGGACAGGAGTGTAATCATTGCACGGTTTTCATATTTAAACTAAATGTAGAAAATAATTTTTGAAGATGACATTTTTGCGACATCTGAAACTTAGAAGCTGGAAAAACGTGATTCTACAATACGAAGTTTAGGAAGAAATGAATCACATAACGTTCACCTTTGTTAAATGGATAATTTACATTATACTAGAAGGACAACATAATGAATTAGGAAATTAGTAATCAGAAAAAAATAATAAATTAGACCTATACTATTAAATATAGTTTGGAATAAATTTTCTTTTAATTTCAGCGTGTGATATAAATAATTGTGTTTTTAAAATTTGCATTTAAAATGAACAATATTCTTAACTTATTTCATAAGGACTAACTTTGTCATTTACGAAAACCCAACCCAAGATTTACATATTTAAAGTAAATGAATGCTATTGTCATTTCATCGTTATGTTTTAATATATTCCAAATGTTCACCGACGTAGATAAACATTCGTTATGTGTAAAGTTTTCAAAAATTAATGTATGCAATTTTTTTGGAATCGTTTCTTTATATAAATATATGAACTTTACATTACAGTTGAAAAGAAATTAAATATACTTCTCAAGTTTAATATGCAAGCACCCCGACTGTACATAAAGCAATGGCACATGTTTAGAAGTAATTTCTGTTTAAACATTTTAAATCATAATTGTTCGATCCTTTAAAGAATATGTCTACATTTCATTCCCCATTGCGTTTGTTTGTGATGAACCCATCCATTGATATTACAATTCTGTTACAGGTTTTCTTCCTATAGAGGATTTTTATTTTTAATAAACAGTGTCTTTTAAAAAATACATTTATCTTTAGAGAACTTGAACAAAAATATTTGGGGAAATGTACTTTGTGTTCATTATTCCTATTGAAGATACTAATATGTAAACTGTAATGAAACGTTTGCAAACTAAGTTCATTTCCTTGTGACGTTTTTTTTTCAAAAACAAACTATTTTCAAAAGAGTTATTTTACTGAATAAAATCATTCCAATTTGTAAATAGATATAGTTAAACAAATTGATCTACCTTTTAAAGGCGGTTTTTAAAAGGTAATTAGAGCTTAATTAACGTTAATTAGAAAATAAACTGTATGCTTTAATTTGGTGTCTATAGGAAGCCTATGTATCAAGTCCATCCTATACGATTGACACCACCCGCAATAGAGTACAGCGGCGTTTCGTAGTACACTGTCTAGCTCGTTTACCATAACCACGAAACAACTAATGGAAAGGGACTAAACATGATTATATGGAATAGCTGAATCTAACGGAACCGGAAATGAGGTAATACCGAGTATCATAAGGAAATCCGAATTTAAGGAAAACAGAATGTCTAGAGCAACCTTAGCCAGGGATAAACCAAAATACAACAGCGTTAGTTTAGCTTACAACCGTCCACTATATAGAGGGGATAATAAGTGCTTCATGAAATATGGAATACGTCAAGTGTCGGTGGCTTCAGAATGGAGTTTGGGTAGAATTCTTTGATCTTCTAAGGACTTCACAGACAACTAGACAAAATCGGGGGTTTACAACATAAAATGTGAGATGTACCATGGAGTACTGGCCCTATATTGACAAAACCAAGGAGTAATAAGACAAGGTGCAGGGAGCACTTTGATCATTTTAAAAACAACAAACCTGAATGCTCAGCGATGACCAAGCATTGCCTAGATAACCAGCATTTCTAGACTCATCATGTTAAGTTGTTGAAACATGTTATAAGGTACAACACTCTTGATGCTTGGGACACCTAGTTTTCAAACAAATTGTCTCAGTCAACAATGAGTCGGTCCCGATCCAGGGTTCTTCTTTTCTTTTTCGAAATTCTGTGTTCTTTCGCTATGTATTTACGGTTATATTAGTCTTGTGTTTTCTTGTTTATATTCTAACTTATTTTGTTGTTTTAGTTAAATTAATTACTGTGCTCTCTGTCTAAGACTTAATATGTGTTGAAAAAGTTGCTACCGCTAACGTGTATATTTTAATAACAATTTAATAATCTGTAACTTGACTTTCTGTTCTAGGAATAATTTTGTAATAAACTTATTTTATAAATGAATTGTTTATAGCGCCTATTTATATAAAGTATTTTTTAAACGGTTTTAGCTTTGTTAAAAGTTAGTGTATTGATGATACGAGAAATATTAATGTAAAATATATAGCTGTTCTGAGTAAGGAGTGTTGTGTTCTGTAGGTGAAGGTAGCTTTATTGTTTGACTATTAATATATCTTGTTTGCTTTATAGTTGTACGATACGAAGCCTATGCGTAATGTATACTAGTGTGGCTCGATAAAAGTTGTAAGTAGTAGCCAAGGACTGATGAAGGCGACAACGTCGTCGAAACTAATCTGTTTGTGTTAATAAACTAGTGTGCAGTGAGATTTAGAATGAACTGGTTTTAATTTTTACTGTTATATTTTTTTTTAGGTAATGTATTTTATCATATGATTCTGTCTTATAAATAAATAAATATAGAAAACTTAAATTTTGTGTCTATGCAGTCATATAATTGGTACATTAAAAAACATTAGATTATTTATTAGTAATAAATATTAATACAACACTTTATTATTTATAAATTTACTTATACAAGCCTCAACTGAGTCCTTGTGTTTAACTAACTAGATCATAAACATACGTCATTCATATTAGGAGATTTTTAACTAAAACGGCAATAGGTTCTTTGAAACCTGTAATGTCTTACAATAAAAATATTAAAAAGAACCCCAATACCACAAAAATAATCAAAAATAACAAATAAAACAAGTTACTTAAGATTAAACCCTTATGTACATTTCGATGACCATGTCATCATCATCAGAGGGTCTTGTTACAAAACACAATCTAGCACACAAGAAGTTACAAACTAAAATGATTCAACTAGAATGAATAAGGGTTTAATCTTAAGTAACTTGTTTTATTTGTTTTTTTTATTATTTTTTTGGTATTGGGGTTCTTTTCAATATTTTTATTGTAATATATTGTACCACTGTGCTCTTGATATTGTGTACTGTAATGTGTTGTTATATTATTCAGGGCTTCATCTTCGATATATATATATAAATATGTTTAATATAGTAATCTTTTGGATTTCCTAGTGATAACATTTCGAATTCAGTTGATGCGTTTCGAATGTCTTCGTCTATCATAATCAAGTATGTACTTATAGATGGTAGACGAGGGGAGATCGGAAATACGCCCTCTATGAAAGAGGTTGACATCATTAGAATAGACAACGTATTACATACAGCACTCAATAAAACTATAATGGTGTAGTTAACAAAAGTATTAAATTAGGTCAAAACAAACTGGTTGATTTCATATAAAGTGGGTTTGATGTATATATTGGAGGTGTTGGGTGTGTTTTAGCCTAAAGTTTTAACAGATGTAAGTCCTTGGTCAGTTATTTTGTTATTGTATTATTAAGACCCTTAACTGAAAGGTACACAAGCCACGTGAATGAAGGCAATTATTAGTAACTTATTCTCAAGCAGACGCTATAAACTAAGCATAGTCCATTTTTTTTAACCAAAATAATAAGTTTAACAAATTTTATTTTACTTGATTCAATATTCCAGTATACTGATCTCAACAATTGCTTATGCTATTTAATTTCAACTTGTTTTTACTTGGGTTATTTGTTAATTAGAGTTTAATGGAAACTCGGCTTTCTATTTCACTTACAATCAAATGTGTTAAAATTTAACAATGACAATGAATACTTCTTTTTGAGAAAGTTAGGAAGCTACTTGTTTACAAAAAACCAAGGCAACATGCATCCCTAAAATTTAAAATGATAAATACAAATACATACTTTATCTTTCAGTGATCGGTAGTAATAATTATTTTAAACCTGTTTTTTATAAGAATGTTTCGGTATTACTTCACGAACAGGGGCGCGGACAGAGACACTTTAGAGATAAATTATTTATTTCAAAGGTTCAGTATTCATCAAAGGAAATCTTCCCAACGCTATCCTCTGTAAGGTATTTCACCTAACTTTTTGGCCCAAGGGGCACAGTTTAAAATACTCAATTGTTTTGGGGCTACAAAATCGCTTTAAAATTTCTTTAGCATTACAGTGAATTGAAATGGCGACTCATAGTGTTGAATTCCCATACTCTTTATTCTTACTAACAGTTATCTGCTATTGTATAAAAAACAGAAATATTGTTGTGTAATACTAAATGCGTCGTTATAAAAACGTTGTTTGAAAGTCCTCCCCTGTTTCGGAAAGACACTAGTCACTCGTTCATTAAGAGACCATACTGCTAAATACAGTGTTCTTACTTGTATGTAACTTAAATCATGAGAAGGAAAATTTGAAAAATAAAATATGATAACAATGACCAAAATAGTAATAATAATATCACTTAAAACTAAAATAAAATGATAATTATTTAACTTATGAGAAGCTTCATATATATATGTATGTATGTATGTATATATATGTGTGTGTGTGTGTGTGTTTGTGTTTGTGTTTGTGTATGTGTGTGTTTGTGTGTGTGTATGTGTATTAGATATAGAATTTGATAAACAAGAATGTTTATAAAATGAATTGTGAGAAGCTACTAATCAATATAATGCATTTAACCTAACGAAGAGCTTCATTAACAGTCAATGAATAAGACGAAGCATATGCCTTGTTGATCTGTTGCTTGCGAATGAAACTCTTGATAATGTCACTATTTTACACTGACAAAAACTATTTTTTATATAAATACTCTTGTGAGTGAACCGTATAGGTTTAAAAATTAAACGTCACTTACAATCACTTAAAAATTTTTTTCACTTACCAATCACGTCAAAACAAATATTTGAATAGCATTTTATTTCCATTTAATTTTAAAATAACCGTTTGAAGCACAAATACATTTATCGTTCAACTTTATTTGACATAAACGTTATTTAACTGGGATTACTAAATTGTATCAAGGCAATTTGAAGCGTTTAGAAATTATTTACATATTTCACATACGGATGATTATGGATTCTATTTGAATTTCAAATTCGAATTCCTTTGATTAGTTTAAAGATCATTTAGACACAATCTATAGCATTGATAGATAGATTTACAGTATAGCAATAATATTAGTCTGTAGGCCTATACACGAGATTAGAGATTATCTATATAATACAAATAGACGAATATATTTATTATTATAAACGTTTCAAGCTATTCGCCCGCAACTGTGACATCGTCATAGAGGAAAGTCACTCCGTGATTGTCATTGACATACTATAGGATTTATTGTTTAATAGTTACGGTACTGTAGATGGCAAAAAGCTTTGAAAATGTGTTTTTATATATAATATATATATATATATATATATATATATATATATATATATATATATATATATATATATATTGTATATACAAACACATTTTCAAAGCTTTTTGCCATCTACAGTACCGTAACTATTAAAAAATAAATCCTATAGTATGTATATATATATATATGTGTGTGTGTGTGTGTGTGTGTGTGTGTGTGTGTGTGTATGTTTTGCGACGGGCAATTTCAGGTCAAAGATTACCGTCGCAATTATAAAGAAATTTCAGGTTTTTTGATGTAATATGTAAGCTATATTTTCAGGGGGAAAATAAAAATAAAGGGACCTAAGGGTCGTGATAGGCTAAGTAAAGGAGTATAGGATTAAAAAATTAAGCCTTTAGCAGGGAGAGGATTTTTTACGTTTTTTAATTATGCTTTATATACATTGAAAAGGGGAGAAAAAGTAAAAACACCAACTAGATTCGGGGGGACGCAGAATTTAAAAAGAAGAGGAAGATGCCCAGCAACAAAAATTATAAAAACGCAAGATGAAAGAGATAAACGACTAATACGAAAACAGGCAAAAATATCGATCGATTTGGATCAGAAACGTTTATTGGGAGAAAAATAAACAGGAAACGGCGTGTAAAGGTCAGATTTTAGCTTCTCTCTTTTTAAATAAATTCAATTTTTTTATTGAAGACTTTTGGGGAACATTGAGATTTCAAAAATTTGAATTTAAACAAATTTTATTTTTAGAGATACAAAGATATCAAACAATGGCTTTCATACATAAACTAGTGGGGGTAGTATTCAGAGGGGGAAAGTCCCACCACAAAATGGAGGACTCACCTCACAATTTTTATAATTTTGAAATAAAAATAATTTTTGGTAATTTGGAAATTTTAATATAGAAGTGTGTAAATTGTTTAGACAAGAAAGTAATTAAATCAATGTAAGAAATTGAAGGCTTTTTAAATATAAATAAATAAAGATAAATAAATGGAACGTAAACATGAGTTGAGAATATTTGTTATGAACTTTGGGCAAAAGGAGCCAAATAATATAGACTATTTGAATGCAAATGTTTCTTTATATAGTAGTTTAGATTAACGTTAAGGAGATAAAATTAATTAATGAGAATCAATTAAAATTAATTAATGAGAATCAATTAAAATAAATTAATGAGAAACAATTAAAATTAAATAAAGAGAAATAATTAAAATTAAAAGGGAATAAATGATTTACAAAATAATTTGAAAATAAAATAAAGGATAGTAAAGTAGAAAAAAGGGAACAAGATCAAATTTGAAAAAATTTCATTCAATAATAGTAAAAGTAAATTATGTTGAAAGTAAATTATACAAAAGAAAATAGGAAGTAAATATTTTAGCAAAGATTATGTGGGTTTAGTAAACCAATTTTAGATTAAGAATTTCAGATTTAGATATGAGACATTTTGTTTAATTAGTTATAGAAATAGAAACAATTGTTTGTTGATAAACTTATATTTTATAAAAGATCAGTTGTTTATTTAAAGGGGAAAATTGTTTGTTGATAAAGATATGTTTTAAAAGATGAGTTGTTTAATTTTATGAACAATGGATTAACATCAAATCTTCAGAATTCAAAATCACATAAAGGGATTGTTTATTTCAAAGGGTTTAAAAAAGAATTTTAGAAAATAAAGACAGCTTTATTTAGAAAATGAATCAAATTTTATTTAAATATTAAAGGGTTAGATAGAACAAGATAAAATAACAATTTTCTTTCAATATAATTCAAAGTTCTTTTTCTTAGAACTTTTGATTTCAGTGTAAATTCAGAAAGAAGTTTAATTCAATTTGAATAGTAAATGTGTAAAAGGAAGGATTAACTGGGATAAAGAATTGCCACTAACATTACAATGTTATTGTTTAGATAGAAAAAAAGAGATAAAGTAAAGTCAAATAAAAACCATTGTAAAAATTTTAGAGAGTTAGTTAAAATAAGAAACATACAGCCTGAGCTTTATATTCATAATTTAAAATAAAATAAAAACAGATTTTTAATAACTTGCAAACATAAAAGTAGTGTATGTATTAAAACAGATTTCTTACACACTAACAAAACTAAAAGGGTGATTTCGCTATAAAGGTGCCTTTAAATGAACTCCTTCCCCGGGAAATGGATACCCAAAGGGTTAAATCTCAGCATAGAATTTTTAAAATTAAATTTCAGTGATTGGTTCTCTAGCAGATATTGGTGAGCCAGTGCACAGTGTTCCAGTTCTGACTAGGAACGGCTCGTATCAAAATGTTTACCTTTCGACGGTAGGGAGCGGCGGCGTGCGGTGCTTTGCGCGTTCCGTCGCAGTGTGTTTGTGTATATGTATGTATAAGTAGTTCTGCGCAGAGACCGTAGGCGAAAAAAATAATTATGTAACAAATAGCAACCTATACACGAGACTATGTATATAATACAAATGGACTAACATATTTATTCTTATAAACGTTCAATGCTTTCCGTCCGCAACTGCGGCGTCGCCATAGAGAAAAATCCCTCCGTGATTGTCATTGACATGCAATAGGATTAATTTTTTTTTAGTTACGGCACTGTAGATGGCAAAATCCTTTGAAAATTTGTTTGTATATATATATATATATATATATATATATATATATATATGTGTGTGTGTGTGTGTGTGTGTGTGTGTGTGTGTGTGTGTGTGTGTGTGTGTGTGTTTGTGTTTGTGTGTGTGTGTGTGTGTGTGTGTGTGTGTGTGTGTGTGTATGTAGTCCTGCGCAGAGACTGTACAAGAAAAAAAATAAATGTGTAACAATAAATTGTGTATCTACTTATAATTGTGTATTGATCAGCAACTCAAATAGTGAAATATAAATTAAATTGTCTTTTCCAAAAAATGAAACCTAATTTTTAAAACTAATTTTTCTTTGAAGGCAGTCATATAGTTCAAAAGTAAACAAAGCCTTGATTATATAACTTGCTCTCTCTTGATTATATTATTTGTGACTCTCTTAGTTCTTCACAGTTTACTCGCTTGAAAAGTTTGCTTTCTCACCCTATCCATGACAACGCCAAACTTGTCAATGAAGTTTCTGATTTCTAACTAGCATAATGGATTAAGTAAGAGCACATTATAGGGTGTGAATTATAACGTAAACTGCTTTGAGCTAACTTTATAAAGACTGTAATTGTTATTCATTCAGTGGGTTCCTAATTCTTTTAACGGTCCAATTGTAACAGACAAAGGAAAATGGATTTTTTATATGTTACTATATATATTATATATAGATTACATTGCTACTATATATATTATATGAAAAATATCTTAGATGATTTAGACTTTTCTCCTATCTGTAATTTCAAGTATTTCCAATATTCTCTAAATAAAATGTTGCCACCGATATCTGTTTGGTTAACCATCGTATAGTTTCTTTCCCACGTAAAAGATTTATGTTTGAGAATGAACTTGAGTTTATATTTGCAAAGAGTTCATTTCGGTTCGTATTTAATAATGATGACAGATACAAATTATTACTACCTTCGATGATAAATCATTTCCTCTCCTATTTAGTTAAGCTTTCTTAGTGGTGACAAAATTATAAGATTGCATTACCAACATCACAACTATTCAGTATATTTAAGTGAAAAAACAAATACGTAATTTTATATTGAAGTGTTTTAAGTAAAATGATTGAAATGTTTAATTTGCAACTCTTCGTGTGTGTTGCTAAAAATAAATATGTATATAGTTATAATTAGGTAATTGTTTTGAGGAATATATTAAACCTTGAATTCAATGTGTTGGTAGAGATGAGTTGAAGAAAAGATCATACAATTCACTGTGATTTAAAAGTGGTAAATTATGGTAACCGACTATGAAAGGCTATCTAACATCTAAGTTGTTTTGAAAGTGTTAATTTTTCATAAAAACAAAAAATACATTATAACCAGGTTAAATTAACTAAGCGAATAGTTTATAACCTTTTTTTACTCTCCCCTAATATAATAAGTATTGAATTTTAGAAAAGAAATTTTTTTCAATTAACTAAACGTAGTTTACTATATGGCAATTATTAAATTATTTTGATTTTAATTTTCAGTAAATAAGGTTGAATATATATGTAAGAATGACACGATTTTAAATTTTATTGGTAATCGGGTAAATAAGGGTTTATATTTTTTTGTATTAAACAGTGGCCTAAACGGAAGAGGAGTTTTCTATAAAAAAACCTATAATCATTCCAAGATAAACATCCAAACTGAAATGAAGTTTTAGTATATAAATGAGTTACCCTTTGTTTGTCTATGAATGAAATTGAACTTAATTCTTCTGAAAAGTGTTTTTTATCACAGAAATAATCTTAAGAAATAAAACTCAGGCCGCTACTAAAGAATGTAGTTTTGTTGATATTTACAAATTATAAAAGTAATATTTGGAAATGTTGCACGTTGTAATGTTAGTAGAAGTGTGTTTCTCGTGAACAATTGTCACCATTAATATTGGATTAAGCTTTAATATGAATTTTAATTTCATGTTTGATTTTTAAACAGATTTCTTTAAAATATAAAGTCATATTCAAACGTTTTGTAATGAAAACATTTTTGTATTTAGTAACACGATAATTAGATTTTTAATGATAGATGTTACGTTAAAGGTAGATAAAAGGCTTCCAAATTTATGACAAAAATACAAAAACGCTCACTGAACCGAGACTCAAATTTTATCAAGGATACGTTAAAAGCAACTGGTCATGTCTTATAGCTTTTAAGAATGTACTGAGTCAGTTAAAGATGAGTCTTCTAAGACATTTATGCAATTTAAAGTTATACTTTAACCACTTATTCATAAAATAAATTATTATACATATTGAAATTATAAATATACTCATCTTCATTCTGTTGGGAATATTTCTATATGATTGTGTACAGTTTTCTGCCATCCCTAACGTTTCAATATTCTCCTCTGTTGACGCGTTTCGAAGTTATTTCATTTTTAAAACTGTACGATTGAGTATTTGAAAATGGAGTTATTCCGAAACAGATCAACAGAGGAGAATATTGAAATGTAGGAGTGGCAGAAAACTGTACTCAAAAATATTGTATACATAATATACAACATAAACAAACATTCAATAGTTTTTAACCATGAGAACATTTTATTATTAAAATTTGTAGCTACAAATTATGTAAATGATTTCTATAAATTTTACAAATTTACGTTTCTCTCTAGTGTGTGTTCTAAGGGAAAGTAAATTTCTAAATAGTTTCAAAACATTTTCAATTAAGTTCAATGTAAAAAAATCACGTAAAAATTAAAATATTATTAATATATAAAAATAATGAAAAGTTACGAAAATATTGAATTTATATTATAAATATAGTAAGGATTTCGCTATTGCATAAAATGGAAATGACAATAATATTGTTTGTTACGAGAAACATATTTATTGAAATATATAAGTACTGGTTTTATTCAAAAGTAAAAAAAAATATTTTTATAGTTTTTGGTAAAAGGTTTTTAGTAGAAGAAAAATTATTATTTCGGAACACTTCAGTTCGGAAGAACATATAAGTGAAAATATAAAAAACGTATGTCAAAAAGTACATTTACCCATGTATATATTAGAAAATCTAATGTAAAATTCTATAACATTTTATAATTTTTTTTTTCTAAAACAGTTTTAATGCGTTAATGTAAATTACATTTTACTATCGCTTTTTGACAAGTAAAAATAATACGGCTGAAGGTTGAAGATTCATATTGTTATGATATATCTGTCTCCTCAATTACGTTAGTAAATAGAGTCTCACAAGAAATAATTTAAGGTTCAATGAATAATAGTGACAGTCAGAATGAATCTTCACTGTTTCCTAAAACTAACTTGTTATTATTTTCAATATATATATATATATATATATATATATATATATATATATATATATATATATATATATATATAGTGAGTTAACTTTCGAATACTAATTAATTATGGTGTCTTCATTATCGAGCATCAGCTGAAACCGTTTCAGTTGATGCTAGACAATGAAGACACCAGTTCTGTATAATGAGTCTGCGGAAGTTACATTTCATATACACCAAATAAGAATCTTGTTTAAGTACATTAGAATGTAAGTGAATAAAAGAAAACAGTGTTGCAAAGTTATATACACACACACACACACACACACACACACACACACACACATATATATATATATATATATATATATATATATATATATATATATATTAAAAATGGTGATACGTTTTCTTGTAATATAGTTAATAAATTAAAAATATTTTAAAAACAAGAATACTTTTAGTGAATATATTTATTCTTTTAAAAATATTATAAGAATATGTATTATAAGAATAAATATATTCATTAAAAGTATTCTTGTTTTTGAAATATTTTTAATTTAATATATATATTTATATATATATATATATATATATATATTTAAAACAATATAGGTTATTCAAATACAAGAATATTTATTAATTTATATCCAAAGCTTTTCGTTGACAAACAGTACCAACATCATCAGGAATGAAAATTACAATAATGTAAGCTCATTTATATATATATATAAAGAACCTTTATATATAAAGAACATTTATACAAATACAAGAATTATAATTGAATTTACAATTCAAATCTTTTCGTTGGCTAACAGTACCAACATCATCAGGAATAATAAACAATAATTCTTGTATTTGTATTTTGACTTTTGTTCTTTATTAATACATAAGAAAACATATTGCGATATATATATATATATATATATATATATATATATATATATATATTATAAAGGGAGTTTTTAATATAATATACACTTGATTATATTTTCTAATGTAATTAAATAGACTTATTTAATGTCTAATAGGTTTAGGAAAGATAATTATTAAAGTACGTACCCAAATAGGTGCTGTTGGTTAGAACCCACAATATTTTAAACGGATCTAACATTGTCGTGACTTTCTCACGCTTTTTAATATTGAAATATCCGAAGAATGTTATATTAACGGATCTACAGTTTAAAACAATTATTAGTAAAATCACTTAATAAAATTGTTTTCAAAGTTAGAAAATTCTTTGTCCCAATATCAAAGTTGTATTTAACCACGGAATAAATCAATCACCACTAAAAATACTTGATAGTATTTATGAATAGTGTAAGTATTACTATAGACAGAATTATTGATGATGCCTTGGATGATGTAGAAGTAGTGATTTCGTCCAACGGTAAGGCGCGACTGACGCTTAGACCCGCTTACGAGTTCTATTTGATTCTAACGCGACGGCGTCAAGTCTACAACTGTTGCCGCATGCACAGTTGGATCCCAGTTCTTGTATTCGCCATTTGGTTAAATTTGTTATTTTACAAACTGTTTTTTTTAATTTGTTGGGTATACAACTAACATTTTCAAATAAATTCAGCTTTATTTATACATTTTGAGCATACCTTAAGACTAAGCCGAACCAAAAACCTGTTTGACATCCTCTCCAACTGCTCATTTTATTCCAATACGGCACCAAATTTAAACTGATCACTGCTGTTAAAACGGAATTTTACAATATTTAAATTCAATGAACATTGTGCGTTGCAAAACACGATTAAATAAAAGAAGAGTGTTGACAGGAATATTTTCATATAATTACCAAGCAGATAATTAAGGGTAAACTGCAATTAATTACTTTCGACATGAAATGTTTAATGTATAATACTTTAACAATAATTATAAATATACTATACAGCCAAACTATAGTCTATATTATATTTATAACTTATACTAAATATATTTTGTACTTTTTAGAGAAGGTTTAAATATTTTGTTATAAAGTAAGTTGTGACAAACGCTTTAAAATAAATTTCACTGGCCAGTATAAATTCCCATTATATCAATAAAACAAACTAACTCCTTTTAACTCAAAATAGTTGATATTGTGATATACATATTTATCAGGAATTAAACGTTCATCTTTTTTTTAACGACAATTCTATTCAACCACTTACTTATAACCACTTAGTTTTAACCATTACTTACTATTATCACTATTTATTACTGACTTAACATAACCACCGACGTATTTAAATTTTTTTTACAAAATCTACCAATATGAAAATATATGAAAGTTATTTTCTAACCCTAATACCTTTATCTCTTTAAAATCTTATGAATGGACTACAAAAAACTATAAAAAGTATGTAAGTTGGTTCACCAACATAGTCGTGTTGTTAGTTAGACGTATCTTCGTATAAAATATTCATTACGATATTTAGATAACATAATATTTAATAGTGCGAAGGCTAGTGTCGGAGCCCTGAAATGTGCCATTTAGGGTAAGGTTCATAGTCATTCTGATCAGCGTGTTTAGAGGGGAACCTTTGGTTGATCGTTTACATTACGCAGGGGACACCACGAGCAGGCGATCAACATCACCCCCCCCCCTGGCCGCCCATTTACATCGCATCGGTGTGCTCCCAACACCGGAATGCCCTCTCTGTGGACACGATACGATGGATGCGGATCATCTGATGAACTGCAGCGCGCTCGACCATTCCGGAAATGATGATGACCTAATGGTTCGGCTATACTGGTCAGCGCGTCACCAAATGGCTCAACAGCCAAGGGTTTTCGTTGGCTAGTAAGTAAGTAATAATATTTAATAGTTGGAAGTGAATAGTATATATTTTTTGTAATCTCAGGCTAAAAATTGTTGGAGTAAGAGGAATAAATATGGCAATGGCTTCATGTAGTGTCACTTAAAAACTTTAAGTAATGGTATTTTATTAGAATTATGAATTTGTTTGATTATTAAAATTATGTTATAGAAACAGTTTTTAACAACTTTTAGAAACATTTTTTTTCTAGAATAGGATATAAAAAATCTCACTTCCAAAAGTATGGGTATAAAGTATATTAATATAAAATTCTGACTTTGCGATATATATAAATTTTAAAGACCAAATAGTGAAACCTAATTAATCATCAAAATATCAAAAACTCTTACATATTTTAAGTTTTAGTTTGTTATGTTAGTAAATAACTGCTAATCATATTTTTTTACTGCTTAGAACATACTTATGACTAGAGAATTTTCGTAACTAAATATTCTTAATATATATTTTCCTTTGTATGCATTGAATGTGAATGATAGAAGAGTAGTATATTCATTATTTTGTAGAATTCTGAATAATTCCTATGCAAATAGGTGTTAGTGATAGTCTTATGTTTTATGAAAGCTTATTAAACATTTCATGGGTACAGATACTTACAATTTATGATAATGGAAGATACTTTACCCAATCCAAAAATGATACATGCTGTTAATAATATTTTTCCCTGGTCGTATTTTCATGTTATTGTTACAACAAACTGTGAATATGCTCTAATGAATGCAGGGATGAATGAGCCCGTAAAATTATAAAACGACAATGACTAGAAAAAAAACTAAAAGTTTTCTTTTACCGTGAAAATGAAGTTATTTCCATTCTGTACTTATTAAAAGGGGTGTTTTATGACAAATTCTCCCTTCAACTCACTGACAACCAACCCTGTAATAGATAGAAGTAATATTTGCTTAAAATTAGATTGAAGTTAGTTTCAAGCGTTTTTTCCATACTATTGCATACTAAGGTTTTAGTTATCTGATAATATTATTTATTTGTATATATATATATATATATATATATATATATATATATACATATATACAAACATATATACATATATATGCATATATATATATATATATATATATATATATATATATATATATATTCACATTGTAAATATGCTTTTCTGATAAGTTATTAAAATAAAATGAGTTGTTTTATTTTAGCCTACTTTTAAAACATATCAATCACTATGGAAAACCTGTACAGGGCAATGATGTTGCAGCTTTTTGTTCATTATAAATATATTATGCCTGATTTTTTTAAAACTGTAATCATTCATGGTGTATTATAAAATGAATCATTAAAAAAATATTTGATCGTCATATGTATTACTGAATTATATATAGAACTTTATCTTTGAAATAGAGTTACTCTAGATTTCTATCGCAAGCTTAAAACTTTATCTTTAAAATAACATTCTATTAGCAGAGGCAATACTTAGTTCTCCTTAGTTTCCAAATAAGGGAGAGTATCAAAGATGAAACGTGAAGTAGGGGTTGCAACTTGCGGAAGCATTGCAAATTAAAGTATTGAAAACACATTTCTCTGAAGTGCTACAGTTGAATGTTTAGAGGAATAGCGCTACGAAAAGTATAAGTGTAAACACAGATCTATGTTCTTGCTTTAAGTAGTTCTTCGAATAGTAAAAGTATTATTTACGTTATACAATGTTATATATTGTAATAAATAACTGAGTTCTAAATTGATAAATCAGGTAAAAAACACGTTAATAAAAGGTGTGTATCTTTTTCTCCCTTCCCCCTCTCTCTCTATTAATATATATAATTATATATATATATTTATACATAATCTCATATAGCATTGACGAGGTAAGCCCAATAACAGTTGAAGAGCGAATGAAGAGCGCAGACAACTTTACTCCTATATATGGAGGAAAGATTTCGCTAATTGACGCAATTTATATATATGGATTGCACCCATTGACTATAATCCACACACACCTAAGCCAAACAATTACTCACATTCCTCTCTATTTGTTCACCTTTCTGCCGAAAAAATCTCATATGACACATCTCGAATGACACATTTCCTCAGAGCGGGAAAATTCATAGTATCTTCGCGTTTGTTAAAACTTCCTTGCTCCTCTATTTCGCCAGCTTCATGTATAATTATAATCCTGTAGTTTTCCACTTCAGCAATCGGCCGGCAAGATTGGAAATCAATGGTATGTCCTGTATCGTAGTGGTGCTGCTACAGGGCCGATGTTTTCTGTTTTTTTTTTTAAAGCTAAGTTTGTGCACCTAAAGCCTAGCTGAGATACGTCTGTTCGTTTGGTCAATATTTGATTTCTTACAAACTCCACAAGATACACTGTACAAGCTATGCTTTACCAAGAAGATCTTGAGTTTTGCATTACCAAGAACCTTGTCGACGGTGATGTTAGGTTTGTAGACTGGACATATAGGGCCTACAATGCCTCCTAAAATTTAAAAATCGTGTCAGTTGTCCCTCTAATAAAAGGCAGAAAAACAGTACCATTTTTCTCATCACCCTTCTCGTCCACGTCAACCGGAAGGACAATTTGGCATCGTAACACTTTATAAATGGCACAATCCTTACATCCATTGGTTCTAAGCACCTCTCTCATTGTAATAAAGTCATTATCCCTTACATGGGTGTCGGTTAACTTGTGAGACCTAGAGAAGAGCGTGTCAGCGACAGCCTGGATATGTGATGGGTGATGTTGTGAGCCAGAGTTAAGATAGCTAATGGTGTGAGTCGAATTTTCTGTAGACCGAATGGTGAAGACAACCATAGGGACCCTTCATAATCAAGATGTCCAAAAACGGGAAGCAGCCATCACTCTCTAGTTCCATATATATTTATATATATACATACATATATATATATATATATATATATATATATATATATATATATATGTATGTATATGTATATATGTATGTATATATATATATACATATATATATATATTATAACATTTATAGAATGGGCTATATAATATTATTTAAGAATTGGAAAATAGATGAGAAATAACTCACTCAAAATTTAGAAAGAAATTCATTAAGATATTGGTTAGGTTAAATGAAAACTAAATTTAGGTAAAAGCATAGAATTGTAAACAAGGTTTTTGAACTGGAAATGTATTAGGAAATTTGTTATATCAAATAACCTAACACATAAATTAAAATAAGATAATCTAATAATGGTTATGTGTAAACAAATTTGTAAACTGTAGTAACATAGGGCCTAAGTAATTACTTGAAGGAGAAAGTGAACACGTTTGTAAACAAAAGAAAATTGAAAGGTTATGTTTAAGAAAGACCAAGCAAAACACACACAATTCAGAACTATTTCAAAAGTAAAACACAAAGACACTTCACACACTAATAATAATAGTAATTAAAGAAACACTGGAAACTTTATTAAGAATAGGAAAATTGAAACAGTAAGTTTCAACCAGGTTTAACCAAGTTAAAACGCCATTCTAAACAAGCTCGTTGTGGACGCATCAGCTGTAAAACGGTGAAAATAGTTCGTTGACATTAACATGTGTGAAAGTCAAGGAAACATCAGCTGTAAAAACAGAAGAAAGTAAGTCTGATGGAAAGTCTAGTGGAAAGAAATCGAACTAAATTATAACCCATATGTGTTTTTTTAAAGAAGAAAGGCGGCCATATTTTAAACAATTTTAGAATCTAAGGACGCGTTAGTAGTAGAGTTAGAGCATTCTAGCGTGGGTGACGCTACTAGAGGAAGCAGACCTTGCTGTGCAGTCAAAATTCTATTTATTTGGAAAGAGTTCGTCTAAATTATACCGTTTTGTTAAGAAGATTGGCCAAACTAAATTAAGGAGAAGTGAATTACAAAATGTAATACTGTGTTAATATAAAGTGAAGTAAATAAAACGAATTTAAGTGTGTAAAAAGTCAAATTTGGAGAGAACGGAATCTTACGTAAGCTAACTGAAATTTCGATATTTGATAAGTTATTAGCGCTATAAAAATCAATTTTAGTGGACTTTTAAGATAATAGAGAAGTTAAATTTGTACATTAGAATATCTTGTAGTTAATTAATAGTAAGTAATAAGAAATAATCCAGTTCAAATAGTTTAGCCTTTTTGCATATTCAAAATTTAAGTTTTTCCATCAGGGAAATATTTATTAAACTTATTTCAAAATTTAATATTGTTTGTTCAAAATTTATTTAATTAACCTAAGAATTAAAAAAAAAATATAGCCCATGCTATAACCCCGAGATATCAAGAGATCTGAAACTAGCCAAGGGTATTAAAATGTTGTAACTATAAAAAATTAAAAGAAAATAAGAGTTAGTATATTTTGTTAAAAGTTGTTAAGTTTATTTTTGTTCTGTTTATTGTGTTAATTGTTTACTTGTTGAATTAATAAATAATTGTAATAAAGAATTTAAAGTACAAATGCCTGAGTAGTTTTATTTGTCTTAAATAAAAAATTCAATTTATTAAATAGTAAAACATAATTATATTGTATTGTGTTTCTTTAAAAATTATGTTATAATATATATAAATGTATGTATGTATATATATATATATATATATATATATAAATATATATATGTATGTATGTATATATATATATATATATATATATATATATATATATATATATATACATACATACATATATATATTTATATATATATATATATATATATATATACATACATACATTTATATATATATATATATATATATATATATATATATATATATATATATATATATATTTATATATACATACATATATTTATATATATATATTTATATATGCATACATACATACATATATATATATATATATATATATATATATATATATATATATATATAATACGTTTTCTTGTTTAAAAATTTAAAACAACATAGGTTATTCAAATACAAGAATATTTAATAATTTATAGCCAAAGCTTTTCGTTGGCAAACAGTAACAACATCATCAAGAATGAAAATTACAATAATGTAAGCTATAGGCCTAAAACATATGTTTAATTAGAAATAAATTTATGTTTGTATAAATTTAGCAACTATTCTATTTCTAATTAAACATATGTTTTAGACCTATAGCTTACATTATTGTAATTTTCATTCCTGATGATGTTGGTACTGTTTGCCAACGAAAAGCTTTGGATATAAATTAATAAATATTCTTGTATTTGAATAACCTATGTTGTTTTAATATAAATATATATATATATATATGGTGTGTGTGTGTATACAGAGAGAAAGACTGCTTGTGGGTGAAGTAAGGTTTACTTAATTATTTGTTAAGATGTATTTTACGTATGTTTCATTTATTCAACAAATATACCTCATGTATTGTGCTTTAAACTATTGTAATTCATAAATATATTTTACTAACCTAACATTAATACTTTCTCTTATTATAAACGCTATATATATGTGCACTTTATTTCATAATGATGTCGCTTGTCTTTTTTATTGTTACCATTGCCTTTCAAATCAGTAACTTTCTCTTTGACAAACAATTTAACTCCAACTAGAAAGTCTTTAATCTTACTTTGTTCTGAAGCTGTAAACTTTTACCCGTAGGGAAAACACTTATCTCAAAAAGCCTAGGTTTAGTTTCAAGGAGAAGATTTATTAATTATTTGTCGTGTTCTATTTCAATACAATTTAAACGGTCAATTGAATGGTCACTCATTTCAACTATGTTACTATAGGGTTACCAAGTACCCTGTAATTTAAATTACAATAAATTAATAAAGTTGTTATAGATTTTAGGCGGTTTGTCAAAAACTGTGTTTTCAATTAGTTCAGAATAAAATAAATATAATTTTATGGACTTTTTTAAAAAATATAACTCACAAAATTTGTTTTTAAAATTAAAAATAAATATTTAGAAATATTTCATATTCTTTTGTCAACACTATCTGTTATATATTTATAGAAAATTTAATATTCATTTTCATTTTTTACTCAACTGAAAAATGCTTTTCTCAGAAATCTCATATAATTTCACAGCAATGATTTAGAATTTATTTTCTGAATATTTTGTAGGAAAGTAAAATGTACTCTACTACACGAGAAAGAAAAAAATTGAACAATAAATTTAAACCAAAATAACCCTTTACGAAAATAAACAGTCTAAAATCTTGTAACACCTAATATTGAATTTTCTTTTTCTGAATTTCAAGATATATTTTTATACTATATATTAGTTTCAAAGGTATTTAATAAACATTTATGTTTGTTGAAAGTTTTTAATTTTAATTGATGTTTCATGATTTCCAAAACATACTTAATGCTTTAATAATAAAATTTCTGAGAGCTCAATCTTTCTTTTGACAATATTTGCAACGTAAATATTTATAGCGTACTTCAGTAATGTGGATAGTGTTCTCCGAGAAAAGCAAAGTTTCTAGATCCAGCTTTTAAGGTATTTGTCGTGAACTGAATCTACAATTTATCACATTTTACGATTTAAAATTTCATTTACGTTCGTCAAGATCCTATGTGCGACCCTTTTTATACTTTATTTTTGTTCTCAATCGACATCATTGATCAAATTTGTCTGCGTTCCACGTTTCACGAATTTTATCAAAGGGATTTATCACGACAAAGCAAGATTCAATTTAAGGTGCAATTTGTAACTAAAATAAATGAAAATGTGGATTCTAACAATCAGTTTTGTTTTTATATAAGTAAAGTGGCTCATACAAACTTGAAATAGAGGGTATGAAATATTAAAAATAATTTCTGAAACTTTTAAAACCATTTCAATGAAGTACTTTAAAAATATCTACAAAACGTAACAATGAAGACTATAATTGCAACTTATTGAACAATGATGTTTAAATTATTTTTACATTGAAAATGTTTTTTTTTTTATATTTGATTCATTTGGGAAAAATAAACACACATATGTTAATTTTAATACTAAAATTTGCAAAAAATAAAATAATATATTGCAATAGGTTTTGTCATTAAATATTTTCAGTATCAATGAAGAAGTATTTCAATTTAAATAACGTTTGGTGGTAGTTTTAGTGAAGTTATTTACATACTATTAATATACATGTAAATACAAGTATAAGTATATAATATGTAGTAAAATAAGAATGAAAACTTGCAGTTTTTGCGTTGTACACCTTGAAGTTTTTTAAACTACTACTTGTGTTACCCCTTGGCAAAAAAAGTAATACTTAGTGATATTTTTCAGTGGACGCGTTTCGCTCTAGATATGTGCATTTTTCAATACTGTGTGTCTGTATACTATAGTTGCTTAGGTCTGTTGCATTGTAGCGAGTCTGAGGTGCATTGGTGTTCTATGGTGTATTATTGTTTATAAAGTAGTTGGTAATATTATGTTCGAATTTAGTACTTGTTTGTGAGTGGGTTTTGTCATTTAGTGTGCATGGCTTTTGGGGTGTTTGTATATCTTGTAATTCTGGTTATATTTTTGTTTATTGATGTAAAATGATGGATTTTTATATTACTGACTATATTGGTGTGTGTGTGTGTGTGTGTGTGTGTGTGTGTGTGTGCGCGTGTATGTGTGCGTGTGTGTGTGTATGTGTGCGTGTGTGGTGTGTGTGTGTGTGTGTGTGTGTGTGTGTGTGTGTGTGTGTATGTGTGTGTGTGTGTGATGTGTGTGTGTGTGTGTGTGTGTGTGTGTGTGTGTGTGCGTGCGTGTGTGTGTGTGTGTGTGGGGTGTGTATGTGTGTGTGAGTGTGTGTGAGTGTGTGTGTGTCTGTGTGTGTGTGTGTGTGTGTATGTGTGATGTGTGTGTGTGTGTGTGTGATGTGTGTGTGTGTGTGTATGTGTGTGTGTGTGTGTGTGTGTGTGTGATGTGTGTGTGTGTGTGCGTGTGTGTGTGTGATGTGTGTGTGTGTGTGTGTGCGTGTGTGTGTGTGTGTGTGGGGTGTGTATGTGTGTGTGTGTGTGTGTGTGTGTGTGGGGGGGGGGGTGTGTATGTGTGTGTGTGTATGTGTGATGTGTGTGTGTGTGTGTGCGTGTGTGTGTGTGTGTGTGTGTGTGTGTGTGATGTGTGTGTGTATGCGTGTGTGTGTGTGTGTGGGGGGGGGTGTATGTGTGTGTGTGTGTGTGTGTGTGTGTGTGTGTGTGTGTGTGTGTGTGTGTGTGTGTGTGTGTGTGTGTGTGTGTGTATGTATATTGAAGGAGTTTGATTTGGGTTGTGTAGAAGACATAATATGGGATAACCTATTGCTATACCATACTGTCTTGTATAATTAAATATATCACCAACACATAAAAACAAAGAGACATAACAGAATTAACAGATTATCAAGCATGGATTCATATAATAATACAATAAAAATCAATTATCACTTTATGCTATTTATATTTAATACATCATACGTGACCGGAAATGTATCCGGAGTTTGCTACTCAACCATAAAGAACATGATATGTTCTATATGTACTACATTGTAGTATCACAGCATAATGCTTCAGTCATTGAAGATTCGGTCAGTTTCCATGTAATACAAATCTAATAAAATTTATCTTTAGCCGCACATATTGATTTTCCCATTACAGTGCTGTTTATCCTTATATGTCATGTCATATTATGACAATACGAAAGACTTCTCTCGTTGGTTTTTTAAGTTGTCAAACGAATAATCGTTTCCTAAAGTTATAGCTCCTCTAAAATATTTACATGAGAACCCGTTTCTCGGTTAGGAACCCAATATATAATCATGGTATTGATCTTTTGGAACTTCAAAAGTATTAGCACCAGATATAATAATTATCTTATAAAGTAATTTAAATACTACCAAAAACATTCTACAATCTTCTATAACTTAGCTTTTTAGTTGGAAAGTATAAATGTTGTTCGAATACTGCAACCTATGTGTAGATGATTGTTGCAAGAAAAGTTAATTCAGCAAACCTTAACTTGTAAAAGAGTAGTTTAAATAACAGTTAGTGCAGTTAAATGAATTCTAACCTAACAGTGTAGAAGTTAGTAAAACAATGAGAATATAAGTCAGAGTGATTATTCAATAAAGAAGATTCAATACTTAAACTATGAAAAACGTTTTTATATATCCCCGTAATATTATTATTTGTATTTGTATTATTGTATTGTTCGTATTTATTAAATACTGAAGTCGGTCAGATAATCGATCCCCAATATGTTAAAAACGAAACTGTTACAACCTTGTTTTCAATGCTGCACAAATGAAGAGAATTACGTTATTGTAATTAAAATTTAATTAATTTAGACCAAAGCCGTGAGTGACAAAAAGTTACTTGGAACTCAACAATATTGCGTGTCTGAAAAATAAATATTTAATGAAGTCTTCTTTGAAAATATATCCCTTTGTTATAAAAGGGAGCAAAAGAGCGAGTAATTTACAATTAAGGAAAATGAGTGAAAACAGTAAGGGGGAGAAATAATTTTTACATTATTTTTTGTTTATTTAATCTTAAGTTAGACCAAGTTCATTTTTTTATGTCTATTACTATACAAAAGCAAGATTTCGACATTTCCCAACAGGTCACTGCATTTCTTTTGCACAATAACTAGTATGTTCTGCAGCCACAGACTACATACATAAGGAAATAGACGTGAGTTCAAAGGAATTGAAAAAATCATATCTACTACCTTTTTTGTTCAGCAGCGATATATTGATATATGCAGGTCATCCTTCCACATTTTATTCTTAAGTTACATTTCTATACGTCAGTTATCCGGATTTCTGATGTATGTAGGCCATAATACATACCAGAACCTTTACCAAAATTACTATTTAACAGCGTTCTTTAAACGTATCGAAACATCTTCTTCTTTATCCAATGTCATGACTGCTGGTATTGTAACTACTGTATCAAGTCTGCTCATAACAGTTTCATAACAGTTTGTATGGTAACTACAGTATAGAGACTGCTCATAACAGCACGTATTGTAACTAAAGCATACAGAGTGCTTGTATTGTAACTACAGTACCAAGACTGCTCGTGTCACAACAGTTTGTATGGTAACTACAGTATCGATACTGCTCATATTATAACAGCTCGTATTGTAACTACTGTATCAAGACGGTTCATATCAAAACACATGGTATTAAAACTACTGTATTAACTATTGCTTCTATTATTAAAGTTTATAAGGTAACGATAGTATCAAGGCTGCTCTTAACAGAAGAGCTGGTAATAAAGATACTGTATCGAGGCTACTTTTCTTATAACAGTTGTATGGTAACTACAGTATCAAGACTGCTCATATCATAACCACTCGTATTTTAACTACTCCATAGAGACTGCTAGTATCATAACAGCTCGTATTGTAACTACTATATCAAAACCGCTCGTTTAAATAACAGTTTGTATTGTACCTACAGTATCAAAACTGCTCATATCATAACAGCTGGTATTAAAACTACCGTATCAAGGCTGCTTCTGTTATAAACGTTTGTATGGTAACTACAGTATCAAAACTGTTCATATCATAACAGCTGGTAATAAAACTACCGTATCAAGACTGCTTCTGTTATAAAAGTTTGTATGGTAACTGCAGTATCAAAACTGCTCATATCATAACAGCTGGTATTAAAACTACCGTATCAAGACTGCTTCTGTTATAAAAGTTTGTATGGTAACTACAGTATCAAAACTGTTCATATCATAATAGCTGGTAGGCTATTATAACTACCGTATCAAGACTGCTTCTGTTATAAAAGTTTGTATGGTAACTACAGTATCAAAACTGCTCATATCATAACAGCTGGTATTATAACTACCGTATCAAGACTGTTTCTGTTATAAAAGTTTGTATGGTAGCTACAGTATCAAAACTGTTCATATCATAATAGCTGGTATTAAAATTACTGATCAGGACTGCTCGTGTCATACCAGTTTGTATTGTAACTACTGTATCAAGTTTTCTCGTGTCATAACAGTTTGTAAGGTAACTACAGTATGAAGACGGCTCATATTATAACTGCTGGTATTAAAACTACTGTATCAAGACGCCTTGTGTTTCAACAGTTTGTTTGGTACCTACTGTATCCATACTGCTCATACGATAAAAGCTCGTATTTTAACTACAGTATCAAGAGTCCTCCTATCATAAAAGCTCTTATTGTAACTACTGTATCAATACTGCTTGTGTCATAACAATTTGCTTGTTAACTACAGTATCCATACTGCTCATACGATAAAAGCTCGTATTTTAACTACAGTATCAAGAGTCCTCCTATCATAAAAGCTCTTATTGTAACTACTGTATCAATACTGCTTGTGTCATAACAATTTGCTTGTTAACTACAGTATCCATACTGCTCATACGATAAAAGCTGGTATTGTAACTACAGTATCAAGAGTCCTCCTATCATAAAAGCTCTTATTGTAACTACTGTATCAATACTGCTTGTGTCATAACAATTTGCTTGTTAACTACAGTATCCATACTGCTCATACGATAAAAGCTGGTATTGTAACTACAGTATCAAGAGTCCTCCTATCATAAAAGCTCTTACAGTAACTACTGTATCAATACTGCTTGTGTCATAACAATTTGCTTGTTAACTACAGTATCCATACTGCTCATACGATAAAAGCTGGTATTGTAACTACAGTATCAAGTGTCCTCCTACCATAAAAGCTTGTATTGTAACTACTGTATCAATACTGCTTGTGTCATAATTTGCTTGTTAACTACAGTATCCATACTGCTCATACGATAAAAGCTGGTATTGTAAATACAGTATCAAGTGTCCTCCTATCATAAAAGCTCGTATTGTAACTACTGTATCAAGACTGCTCGTGACAGAACAGTTTGTTTGTTAACTACAGTATCCATAGTGCTCATACGATAACAGCTCGTATTGTAACTACAGTATCAAGAGTCCTCCTATCATAAAAGCTCGTATTCTAACTACAGTATCAAGACTGCTCGTGACAGAACAGTTTGTTTGGTAACTACAATATCCATAGTGCTCATACGATAACAGCTCGTATAGGAAATACAGTATCGAGTCCTCCTATCATAAACACTCGTATTCTAACTACTGTGTCAAGACTGCTCGTGACAGAACAGTTTGTTTGGTAACTACAGTATCGATAGGGCTCATACGATAACATCTCGTATTGTAATTACTGTACCAAAACTGCTTGTTTTTTAACAGTTTGCATGATAACTATAGTACCATTACTACTCATATCATAACAGCTGGTATTAAAACTACTGTATCAAGACTGCTTGTGTTATAACAGGTTGTATGACAACTACGCTATCAAGACTCCCCATATCATAACATCTTTTATTGTAACTACTGCATCAACACTGCTCGTCTCATAACAGCTTAGGCGGTAACTGAGGTGTTATGATTGCTTGAATTTTAACTGATGTAACATTGTTTCTTGTATCATAATAGTTCTTTTAAAACTTGTATCATAACTGCCATATACAACAGTTGTACTATAGCGTTGTATATCGTAACTGCTAGTAACAGTATAACAGTTTTTATCTGGTGAAAACATAACTACAGTATAACTGTTACCCTAACCCTAAAAAATAGTTTTGCATCATAACTACTGAACCATTACTGATGTATCATAGTTGTTTGTATAACTGTTTCCATCATGGCAAATACTCCATAGGCCTATATGCTAAATCATAACTGTTGCACTAAACTTCTATTACACATGTCAGTTAGAATATAGGAGTAAAATTTAATTAAAGTTTAAGACGAATTATTTTTTTCAAATAGAGTAAAATGAACTTTTAAAACACATTTTAAGTTTTATTTTTTATCTTCAAAGTTACATGTATATATTATCAATGAATGGCTTTGTGGTCTTGAAAATGCTCTTTATTTCAATATGAATTTTATTATTTACTTTTAGAATCCCTTGGACGAATTAAAACGGTTTTTAAAATATATTTTTCAACAGCATTTGACAATATGTTTATATATATATATATATATATATATATATATATATATATATATATATATATATATATGTGAGTGTGTGTGTGTGTGTGTGTGTGTTGCAACGGTCTGACATACCGTGACAAATAGGAAATAAATAATTTCCTGTTTTTAAGTAATAAAGTTGATTTTTAAATTAATCAAGTTTAGAGTTATAAAAATAATAAAGAGTGAAGAATTAAATAAAATCATAAATAGAATAATTAAGCTAAATTAAGAAGTATTAGAAAATAAATTTGTAATAACTAGCTAAATTTGACCATCGGGAGTGAGGCGAAAATTTTCTAAGTGCTTAAAAAAGCTTTCTTAAGAACCAAACCACGTAGAACTCTCATCGACATTTTAGAAGAACCAGAATAAGCCAGAATAAACATTAGTGAAAACAAAATTTGAAAAACTTAAAAAACATAAACGTTACAGCAGTTTTAATAAAATAGACATATTTCAGTGTTCCAAAAATGATAATCAAACTCTGCAAGCTAAAACGGATTCGTTGCCCGACTTGCCTGTACAAGGAATAAATCCAAAGATATCAAGTATTGCAGGCGGGGTGAGGTAGGTTAAATTCACCGCTATATATACTAGGTCTCTAAGACCTTAGAGACAGTCTGAAATAAATTTTTAATATGAGGTGCCGCGGAACGCTATGCTGGACCGCGAGTAAGACCGCCATCAGGCCAGATGGACCAAACCTCAACGCTTCCGACTTCTAGGACTACCAAGGGATGAAGGCTACAGACTCAGCCTCCAGGACGCGGGAATGGAGAAAAACTACCACCGACGAACCAGGGATGGCGACTTCCAATGTCCAAGGACCAGGGAATCCAGACGAGGGACTCTAGGACCGGCAGGAACATCTTTGGCCAGTCATTTTCTCTATTCGATACCAATTACGTCAAATTTAGTCAGTTAATTTTATTAAATTCAAACAAATATTCAAGCTTAAACAACGACTTCACTCTTTATAAAAATTAAATAAATTTTATGCTTAATAATGTATTTATGTGATCAGAATATTTCAAATGATAAATATTAAACTTACCGAGGGTTTTTGGCCATGAGCCATTTCTTTTCAAGGAAATAAGAATTTTTTGAATATTATAAATTTAAAAATTATGTGTCATAAATATGAATTTACCAATTTTATATAGAAGATAAATTTTTATTATGTGTAATTTGGGAAATAATTTTATTTTTATGTAAATGTAATTGATATATATGGAAATTATAAGATTTTAAAGTATGAAAAACAACAAGTTATTTAGTGAATTGTTTTTGTCAATATAATTGTGTTCCATTTGAAAGGATAAATTTTCTTTTTTATTTAAATAAATGAAATTAAATATGTTATAAAAATCAACAGTATTTGCATTTCATCCTGTGTCGAATAATCAATAAAAACTGTTTAGCTTTTTCCAACTAATATGAAAATGATTAATAAATCAGTAAACAAGTTTAATTAAATTTCATTAATTGATAATAGTTAAAGCCTAATGTTTTTAAAGAGTTTCTCTCAACTAACTTCATTGAGCTAGCCTAAAGATTAGTTGGTTTTTTGTATAAAAGTCCAGAGATTTATCTACTGGCAGATTGTGTTTAAAAGGACACAGGAGCCTTTTAAAATAGGTAATTTAAACACGATCATATTTTGCACGTTCCCGTGCTGTCTCTGCAGATCATCATCAGGTGGTAAGACTCTGTGAATATTTTGTGTATTATTTTAAATGTGTTTCTTTCCAGCTGACTATTGAAATGACATGTGTGACTATATCTAGACCCTACATAATTGATAAACCAATTTTGGGGAGAATATACTTATTTTAAATAGTAGTCAGCGGGAATAGGCTTGTTTTGGGCATGGCCCTATGAGCGGGAAATATACACGTAACTCAGGGATTTTAGCACGGTTGAACAAGCGGGGTGATTGGCAGATGTTTGTTTTGTTTATAAATAAGTTTTTTTAAACAACAAAATTTTGGTATTCTGTGAATAGGGATATCAAAATAAAGGGGAGGGACGTTGCAGTGTGTGTGTGCGTGTGTGTGTGTGTGTGTCACCTAATATTATTATTTTATGATAAAATAATAAGTGGAATTATAATTAACTCAATTCATAATTAGTGCCTTCTATATTGTACTTACACCATTAATGTCTTATCCATTTTATTTAATAATTTTATCTGTAAACGAACTTATAGAGTTGGTCGTAAATTCAAATATTAGACCTAAGTCTGATTTAAATGAAATGCGTTACTAAAATTTATAATTTAGATGCAATAAATATTTTAGAACAATTTACTAATGTTTTTCTTTGAACAGAATAATGCTTTCTACTTTTTAACATTTACTTTGTAACTTTTAAAAAAAAAATCATTTTCATTGCAAATATAATTTCCTTCGTGAATTGAATTTCAAATGATATTAAAATGATTATTTATCTTTCAAATTATAAGTATTTCTGTGCGATTGTACTCTTCAAACCTAATAGCTCCGTCTACACCTAGTTCCAATGTTTGCCTTCTTTAATTGTTCTCTTTATCTTATAGAGCTTCCAAAGTTCTAATTTAAAATGAAGTTTAAACCAATCATTGTACAAATCTAACGTGGCTTCAGTTTCTAATGAGGTTTGTGGGAATTTTGGTGTAATTCAAGATTAAACGTTTAACTTTCTTATCGCCTGTCATTAAATAACTTCGACGACAGTGTAAACCCAGTAATATGTTGTAACTGCTAACCACTTGTGTGAGCAAACACGTTTTTATCGTGATTGTTATAACAGTTACAGATTTTACAAGTGAAAGTAGTATCTGTTGTGCAAATCATTGTTAAATTATTCTATTATTAAATATTTGAACTATACATTTTTGTTTATTTTTTTACAAAATTTATAATAATATAAATAATCTGGACGGTTAATAAAAGTGCAGAGCATTAATTAAAATTAAAAAAATGCATATTTCATTCCAAGGCAAGAATATGCCTGTATTTTTTCAATTCCTTCTATAACTACACACACTCCTCATATATATATATATATATATATATATATATATATATATATACATTATTAAATGTTTAATCAAATAATTTTTACTTAAAATGTATTTTTTTAAACTTGTAGTGGATATCACTTGTTAATAGTTTTTCAGTAAGTTAGTAGTTAAAATTAATAATCAATTCATATTAGTTTTATATTGGTGTAAAACGTTTGAGAAAAACTTTAGTGTATGCAATATAGTTATTTCTTCCCATTTTGCTTAAAAAACCAATGTATGTTTGAATATATGTAGGCTATTTATCTTATAGACGCCTAAAATGCTGAACAGAAGTTATTGAAATTTAGGGGCATTGTTTAAAATATTCCCAGCATGGTTCGAAAGAAGATTGGTGGTGATCCATTCACAGGTCTCCGCCCCCTGAGTCTTAAGATGGTACAAAAACCGATGTATGTCTGTATGTGTGTATATATGTATTTTATGCATGCCTAAACCACTGATCAGAAGTTAATATAATTTAGACGGATTGTTTAACATAATCTCAGAATGATTCGTGTAATGAGTGGTGCAGATCCATGTACAAGCCCCCGCAACAGAGGTAAAGGATGGTTTAAAAACCGATGTATGTATGTATATATGTATCTTATGCACGCCTAATCAACTGAAATGGTTAATGAGATTTAGAGGGATTTTTAACATATTCCCAGGATTGTTCGAATGAAGGTTGTTGTAGATCCATACACAGGGTACCGCCCCAGAGGCTTAGGATGGTTAAAAACCAATGTATGTGTGTATGTATGTTTTTTATGGACGCCTATAAAGCTGAACAAAAGGAAATGAAATTAAGAGGGATTTTGTAACATATTCCCAGGATAGGTCGTATGAAGTTTGGTGTTGATCCATCAACAAGGCTCCGTCTCAGATGCTCAAGATGGTCCAAAGATTAGTCCAAGATGGCTCAAGATGTATGTATCTTATAGAAGATTCAACAGTTGAACAGAAGTTATTGAAATATAGAGGGATGGTTTAAAATATTCCCAGGATGGTTCGTGTAAAGTGTGGTGCAGTTACATTCACAGGACACCACCCCAGAGGCTTAGGATGGATGAAAAACCTATATAAGTATATATGAATGTATCTTATGGACGCCTAAACCGTTGAACAAAAGGTTATGCACTTTGTATTTAATGGTATGTGTTTAACATACTTCCAGGATGGTTCGTGTGAAGTTTGATGTAGATCTAAGGCTGCGCCGCCAGAGACTTAGGATTGTTCATTGTACAGTCTTCCATATTATTAAATTGTGTATCCAAACTAGCTTTACTTAAATACGTTCAACTATTACTTTCTAGCTTATTAGTTAAATACTTAAATATCTTTCTCTCCTGCATATATATATATATATATATATATATATATATATATATATATACATATATGTATGAGCGCCTTATTGATCACATGAGGTCTCAGAGGGGCACAGGTAGAGGTTAACCCTCCCAACAAATTATTTTAGTAGAAACATAATTATCTACATAACCTTCTTTTTCCTCTCTCTCTCTCTCTATATATATATATATATATATATATATATATATATATATATATATATATATATATATAAAGAACTAATTCAAAATACAAATACAAGAATTATAATTGAATTTACAATTCATATTGAATATTCCTGATGATGTTGGTACTGTTAGCCAAAGAAAAGCTTTGAATTGTAAATTCAATTATAATTCTTGTATTTGTATTTTGACTTAGTTCTTTATTAATGCACAATAATACATATTGCTATATTTAAATATATATATATATATATATATATATATATATATATATATATATACATATATATATATATATGTATATACATATGTATGTATATGAGCCTTATACGTTACTAAACCACTGATCCGATCGCCATGAGTCGTTGGGAAAATGATGAGTACTTTCCTGGGAAGGTTTTTGGAAGAGCAAGTATCAAGGAGGGCACGCGGCCACGAGATACCTCTTTAAACCAATTAGTTTTAGCAGAAAAATATTATTCTATAAAACGGTGATAGGTTTTAGAAAAATAGCTTTCCGACGACAAAACGTTTTTCGACGTGTATTGTTTATGTACTAAAATAGCATAAAATATGATCTTCTATCCTATCTCATCCTAATACATTTCATTGAATTCCTTGAATTATGTAGTCCATTACGTTCGGTGAATCTTATTAATAACTTAAACAATAGTTTATGACTACCCGAACCTTTTATTTAATAAATTTGTTAAAACTTAATGAGACAGAACGTTTTCGATCGCTATGTGCCGATCTTCATCAGTGTCTTCTGCTTGGAGATGTTGGGTCAAGCGGTGACGGCTTCAAATTTAGGTTTTCGATAGTATCAAAGAGTATGTGTGATTTGATTGTGTTTGTTCGTTTAATACGTTTGTATTTTGTGTGTCTGTAAATTTCAAATTGTTCTAGTGTATTGAGATGTGGTCCTTTTTTGTTGATGTGTAGGATTTCTAAATTATGATAAATGTCTGTGTATTTGTGTCCTCCATAAACTTAAAGAACCCCCAATGACCGCAGAAAACATAAACAAAGAACTAGACACAATTATATATTTAGCATACACAAATGGATACAACACCACAATAATAGACAAACTATGGAACAAAATACAAAAAAACACTAAAATTAACACTACAGACTGAGAAAACAAATACATCACATTACCATTCATAAACAAAACAACAAACAAAATAGTTCGCAAATTTCAAAAAATAGGTTACAAAATAGCATACAAAACCAATAACAATTACAATACAAAATACAACACAACACCAACAACAAAGATAAACTACAAGCACCAGGCGTATACAAACTAAACTGCGACAAATGTAACACATTCTACATTGAACAAATAGGTCACAGCTTTAAACAAAGAGTCGAAGAACACAAGCATAACACCAACTCAACATTTTACAATCACTTAAAAGAAACAAGACACAAATACACAGACATTTATCATAATTTAGAAATCCTACACATGAACAAAAAAGGACCACATCTCAACACACTAGAACAATATGAAATTTACAGACACACAAAAACACAAAATACAAACATATTAAACGAAAAAACACAATACAAATCACACATACTCATTGATGCTATCGAAAATCTACCTTTGAAACCGTCACCGCTTGACCCAACATGTCCAAGCAGAAGACACTGATGAAGATCGGCACATAGCGGTTTAACAAATTTACTAAATAAAAAGTTCGGATAGTCATAAACTATTGTTTAAGTGATTAATTTAATTCCTTTCAAATTTTGGTTTCTAAGCACAACACTCAACAAATAACCATTATTTATAATTAGTTTTTAAAATCCATTGTTCTCATACTAACAGCTCTATGGCTTTGCGCGTATGTGCTCATACTTTCAAGAACCTTCTGATTTATACTTGTACGCACCAGAGAGACAAATCAAAAGTATTGTACATCTGAGTGCACTTCAATAAATAACCTTCTTTCAATAAAATATATTATCACACTTTTCTCCATCGACTACTACAGGTTCTGCTATTATTATATTAATCAATTACTAACTTCAGTTCAGCTAATGTTAATACCCCTTCGTTTACTTTTAGGCGGTACGAA